>CM024550.2:36691369-36711369 GCA_014182405.2 Eucalyptus sideroxylon | reverse complement strand
AAACCCTAAACCCTAAACCCTAAACCCTAAACCCTAAACCCTAAACCCTAAACCCTAAACCCTAAACCCTAAACCCTAAACCCTAAACCCTAAACCCTAAACCCTAAACCCTAAACCCTAAACCCTAAACCCTAAACCCTAAACCCTAAACCCTAAACCCTAAACCCTAAACCCTAAACCCTAAACCCTAAACCCTAAACCCTAAACCCTAAACCCTAAACCCTAAACCCTAAACCCTAAACCCTAAACCCTAAACCCTAAACCCTAAACCCTAAACCCTAAACCCTAAACCCTAAACCCTAAACCCTAAACCCTAAACCCTAAACCCTAAACCCTAAACCCTAAACCCTAAACCCTAAACCCTAAACCCTAAACCCTAAACCCTAAACCCTAAACCCTAAACCCTAAACCCTAAACCCTAAACCCTAAACCCTAAACCCTAAACCCTAAACCCTAAACCCTAAACCCTAAACCCTAAACCCTAAACCCTAAACCCTAAACCCTAAACCCTAAACCCTAAACCCTAAACCCTAAACCCTAAACCCTAAACCCTAAACCCTAAACCCTAAACCCTAAACCCTAAACCCTAAACCCTAAACCCTAAACCCTAAACCCTAAACCCTAAACCCTAAACCCTAAACCCTAAACCCTAAACCCTAAACCCTAAACCCTAAACCCTAAACCCTAAACCCTAAACCCTAAACCCTAAACCCTAAACCCTAAACCCTAAACCCTAAACCCTAAACCCTAAACCCTAAACCCTAAACCCTAAACCCTAAACCCTAAACCCTAAACCCTAAACCCTAAACCCTAAACCCTAAACCCTAAACCCTAAACCCTAAACCCTAAACCCTAAACCCTAAACCCTAAACCCTAAACCCTAAACCCTAAACCCTAAACCCTAAACCCTAAACCCTAAACCCTAAACCCTAAACCCTAAACCCTAAACCCTAAACCCTAAACCCTAAACCCTAAACCCTAAACCCTAAACCCTAAACCCTAAACCCTAAACCCTAAACCCTAAACCCTAAACCCTAAACCCTAAACCCTAAACCCTAAACCCTAAACCCTAAACCCTAAACCCTAAACCCTAAACCCTAAACCCTAAACCCTAAACCCTAAACCCTAAACCCTAAACCCTAAACCCTAAACCCTAAACCCTAAACCCTAAACCCTAAACCCTAAACCCTAAACCCTAAACCCTAAACCCTAAACCCTAAACCCTAAACCCTAAACCCTAAACCCTAAACCCTAAACCCTAAACCCTAAACCCTAAACCCTAAACCCTAAACCCTAAACCCTAAACCCTAAACCCTAAACCCTAAACCCTAAACCCTAAACCCTAAACCCTAAACCCTAAACCCTAAACCCTAAACCCTAAACCCTAAACCCTAAACCCTAAACCCTAAACCCTAAACCCTAAACCCTAAACCCTAAACCCTAAACCCTAAACCCTAAACCCTAAACCCTAAACCCTAAACCCTAAACCCTAAACCCTAAACCCTAAACCCTAAACCCTAAACCCTAAACCCTAAACCCTAAACCCTAAACCCTAAACCCTAAACCCTAAACCCTAAACCCTAAACCCTAAACCCTAAACCCTAAACCCTAAACCCTAAACCCTAAACCCTAAACCCTAAACCCTAAACCCTAAACCCTAAACCCTAAACCCTAAACCCTAAACCCTAAACCCTAAACCCTAAACCCTAAACCCTAAACCCTAAACCCTAAACCCTAAACCCTAAACCCTAAACCCTAAACCCTAAACCCTAAACCCTAAACCCTAAACCCTAAACCCTAAACCCTAAACCCTAAACCCTAAACCCTAAACCCTAAACCCTAAACCCTAAACCCTAAACCCTAAACCCTAAACCCTAAACCCTAAACCCTAAACCCTAAACCCTAAACCCTAAACCCTAAACCCTAAACCCTAAACCCTAAACCCTAAACCCTAAACCCTAAACCCTAAACCCTAAACCCTAAACCCTAAACCCTAAACCCTAAACCCTAAAAAAACCCTAAACCCTAAACCCTAAACCCTAAACCCTAAACCCTAAACCCTAAACCCTAAACCCTAAACCCTAAACCCTAAACCCTAAACCCTAAACCCTAAACCCTAAACCCTAAACCCTAAACCCTAAACCCTAAACCCTAAACCCTAAACCCTAAACCCTAAACCCTAAACCCTAAACCCTAAACCCTAAACCCTAAACCCTAAACCCTAAACCCTAAACCCTAAACCCTAAACCCTAAACCCTAAACCCTAAACCCTAAACCCTAAACCCTAAACCCTAAACCCTAAACCCTAAACCCTAAACCCTAAACCCTAAACCCTAAACCCTAAACCCTAAACCCTAAACCCTAAACCCTAAACCCTAAACCCTAAACCCTAAACCCTAAACCCTAAACCCTAAACCCTAAACCCTAAACCCTAAACCCTAAACCCTAAACCCTAAACCCTAAACCCTAAACCCTAAACCCTAAACCCTAAACCCTAAACCCTAAACCCTAAACCCTAAACCCTAAACCCTAAACCCTAAACCCTAAACCCTAAACCCTAAACCCTAAACCCTAAACCCTAAACCCTAAACCCTAAACCCTAAACCCTAAACCCTAAACCCTAAACCCTAAACCCTAAACCCTAAACCCTAAACCCTAAACCCTAAACCCTAAACCCTAAACCCTAAACCCTAAACCCTAAACCCTAAACCCTAAACCCTAAACCCTAAACCCTAAACCCTAAACCCTAAACCCTAAACCCTAAACCCTAAACCCTAAACCCTAAACCCTAAACCCTAAACCCTAAACCCTAAACCCTAAACCCTAAACCCTAAACCCTAAACCCTAAACCCTAAACCCTAAACCCTAAACCCTAAACCCTAAACCCTAAACCCTAAACCCTAAACCCTAAACCCTAAACCCTAAACCCTAAACCCTAAACCCTAAACCCTAAACCCTAAACCCTAAACCCTAAACCCTAAACCCTAAACCCTAAACCCTAAACCCTAAACCCTAAACCCTAAACCCTAAACCCTAAACCCTAAACCCTAAACCCTAAACCCTAAACCCTAAACCCTAAACCCTAAACCCTAAACCCTAAACCCTAAACCCTAAACCCTAAACCCTAAACCCTAAACCCTAAACCCTAAACCCTAAACCCTAAACCCTAAACCCTAAACCCTAAACCCTAAACCCTAAACCCTAAACCCTAAACCCTAAACCCTAAACCCTAAACCCTAAACCCTAAACCCTAAACCCTAAACCCTAAACCCTAAACCCTAAACCCTAAACCCTAAACCCTAAACCCTAAACCCTAAACCCTAAACCCTAAACCCTAAACCCTAAACCCTAAACCCTAAACCCTAAACCCTAAACCCTAAACCCTAAACCCTAAACCCTAAACCCTAAACCCTAAACCCTAAACCCTAAACCCTAAACCCTAAACCCTAAACCCTAAACCCTAAACCCTAAACCCTAAACCCTAAACCCTAAACCCTAAACCCTAAACCCTAAACCCTAAACCCTAAACCCTAAACCCTAAACCCTAAACCCTAAACCCTAAACCCTAAACCCTAAACCCTAAACCCTAAACCCTAAACCCTAAACCCTAAACCCTAAACCCTAAACCCTAAACCCTAAACCCTAAACCCTAAACCCTAAACCCTAAACCCTAAACCCTAAACCCTAAACCCTAAACCCTAAACCCTAAACCCTAAACCCTAAACCCTAAACCCTAAACCCTAAACCCTAAACCCTAAACCCTAAACCCTAAACCCTAAACCCTAAACCCTAAACCCTAAACCCTAAACCCTAAACCCTAAACCCTAAACCCTAAACCCTAAACCCTAAACCCTAAACCCTAAACCCTAAACCCTAAACCCTAAACCCTAAACCCTAAACCCTAAACCCTAAACCCTAAACCCTAAACCCTAAACCCTAAACCCTAAACCCTAAACCCTAAACCCTAAACCCTAAACCCTAAACCCTAAACCCTAAACCCTAAACCCTAAACCCTAAACCCTAAACCCTAAACCCTAAACCCTAAACCCTAAACCCTAAACCCTAAACCCTAAACCCTAAACCCTAAACCCTAAACCCTAAACCCTAAACCCTAAACCCTAAACCCTAAACCCTAAACCCTAAACCCTAAACCCTAAACCCTAAACCCTAAACCCTAAACCCTAAACCCTAAACCCTAAACCCTAAACCCTAAACCCTAAACCCTAAACCCTAAACCCTAAACCCTAAACCCTAAACCCTAAACCCTAAACCCTAAACCCTAAACCCTAAACCCTAAACCCTAAACCCTAAACCCTAAACCCTAAACCCTAAACCCTAAACCCTAAACCCTAAACCCTAAACCCTAAACCCTAAACCCTAAACCCTAAACCCTAAACCCTAAACCCTAAACCCTAAACCCTAAACCCTAAACCCTAAACCCTAAACCCTAAACCCTAAACCCTAAACCCTAAACCCTAAACCCTAAACCCTAAACCCTAAACCCTAAACCCTAAACCCTAAACCCTAAACCCTAAACCCTAAACCCTAAACCCTAAACCCTAAACCCTAAACCCTAAACCCTAAACCCTAAACCCTAAACCCTAAACCCTAAACCCTAAACCCTAAACCCTAAACCCTAAACCCTAAACCCTAAACCCTAAACCCTAAACCCTAAACCCTAAACCCTAAACCCTAAACCCTAAACCCTAAACCCTAAACCCTAAACCCTAAACCCTAAACCCTAAACCCTAAACCCTAAACCCTAAACCCTAAACCCTAAACCCTAAACCC
This sequence comes from Eucalyptus sideroxylon, assembly GCA_014182405.2. NCBI lineage: Eukaryota > Viridiplantae > Streptophyta > Magnoliopsida > Myrtales > Myrtaceae > Eucalyptus > Eucalyptus sideroxylon. The sequence goes on along the minus strand of CM024550.2, from coordinate 36,706,578 downwards.
TAAACCCTAAACCCTAAACCCTAAACCCTAAACCCTAAACCCTAAACCCTAAACCCTAAACCCTAAACCCTAAACCCTAAACCCTAAACCCTAAACCCTAAACCCTAAACCCTAAACCCTAAACCCTAAACCCTAAACCCTAAACCCTAAACCCTAAACCCTAAACCCTAAACCCTAAACCCTAAACCCTAAACCCTAAACCCTAAACCCTAAACCCTAAACCCTAAACCCTAAACCCTAAACCCTAAACCCTAAACCCTAAACCCTAAACCCTAAACCCTAAACCCTAAACCCTAAACCCTAAACCCTAAACCCTAAACCCTAAACCCTAAACCCTAAACCCTAAACCCTAAACCCTAAACCCTAAACCCTAAACCCTAAACCCTAAACCCTAAACCCTAAACCCTAAACCCTAAACCCTAAACCCTAAACCCTAAACCCTAAACCCTAAACCCTAAACCCTAAACCCTAAACCCTAAACCCTAAACCCTAAACCCTAAACCCTAAACCCTAAACCCTAAACCCTAAACCCTAAACCCTAAACCCTAAACCCTAAACCCTAAACCCTAAACCCTAAACCCTAAACCCTAAACCCTAAACCCTAAACCCTAAACCCTAAACCCTAAACCCTAAACCCTAAACCCTAAACCCTAAACCCTAAACCCTAAACCCTAAACCCTAAACCCTAAACCCTAAACCCTAAACCCTAAACCCTAAACCCTAAACCCTAAACCCTAAACCCTAAACCCTAAACCCTAAACCCTAAACCCTAAACCCTAAACCCTAAACCCTAAACCCTAAACCCTAAACCCTAAACCCTAAACCCTAAACCCTAAACCCTAAACCCTAAACCCTAAACCCTAAACCCTAAACCCTAAACCCTAAACCCTAAACCCTAAACCCTAAACCCTAAACCCTAAACCCTAAACCCTAAACCCTAAACCCTAAACCCTAAACCCTAAACCCTAAACCCTAAACCCTAAACCCTAAACCCTAAACCCTAAACCCTAAACCCTAAACCCTAAACCCTAAACCCTAAACCCTAAACCCTAAACCCTAAACCCTAAACCCTAAACCCTAAACCCTAAACCCTAAACCCTAAACCCTAAACCCTAAACCCTAAACCCTAAACCCTAAACCCTAAACCCTAAACCCTAAACCCTAAACCCTAAACCCTAAACCCTAAACCCTAAACCCTAAACCCTAAACCCTAAACCCTAAACCCTAAACCCTAAACCCTAAACCCTAAACCCTAAACCCTAAACCCTAAACCCTAAACCCTAAACCCTAAACCCTAAACCCTAAACCCTAAACCCTAAACCCTAAACCCTAAACCCTAAACCCTAAACCCTAAACCCTAAACCCTAAACCCTAAACCCTAAACCCTAAACCCTAAACCCTAAACCCTAAACCCTAAACCCTAAACCCTAAACCCTAAACCCTAAACCCTAAACCCTAAACCCTAAACCCTAAACCCTAAACCCTAAACCCTAAACCCTAAACCCTAAACCCTAAACCCTAAACCCTAAACCCTAAACCCTAAACCCTAAACCCTAAACCCTAAACCCTAAACCCTAAACCCTAAACCCTAAACCCTAAACCCTAAACCCTAAACCCTAAACCCTAAACCCTAAACCCTAAACCCTAAACCCTAAACCCTAAACCCTAAACCCTAAACCCTAAACCCTAAACCCTAAACCCTAAACCCTAAACCCTAAACCCTAAACCCTAAACCCTAAACCCTAAACCCTAAACCCTAAACCCTAAACCCTAAACCCTAAACCCTAAACCCTAAACCCTAAACCCTAAACCCTAAACCCTAAACCCTAAACCCTAAACCCTAAACCCTAAACCCTAAACCCTAAACCCTAAACCCTAAACCCTAAACCCTAAACCCTAAACCCTAAACCCTAAACCCTAAACCCTAAACCCTAAACCCTAAACCCTAAACCCTAAACCCTAAACCCTAAACCCTAAACCCTAAACCCTAAACCCTAAACCCTAAACCCTAAACCCTAAACCCTAAACCCTAAACCCTAAACCCTAAACCCTAAACCCTAAACCCTAAACCCTAAACCCTAAACCCTAAACCCTAAACCCTAAACCCTAAACCCTAAACCCTAAACCCTAAACCCTAAACCCTAAACCCTAAACCCTAAACCCTAAACCCTAAACCCTAAACCCTAAACCCTAAACCCTAAACCCTAAACCCTAAACCCTAAACCCTAAACCCTAAACCCTAAACCCTAAACCCTAAACCCTAAACCCTAAACCCTAAACCCTAAACCCTAAACCCTAAACCCTAAACCCTAAACCCTAAACCCTAAACCCTAAACCCTAAACCCTAAACCCTAAACCCTAAACCCTAAACCCTAAACCCTAAACCCTAAACCCTAAACCCTAAACCCTAAACCCTAAACCCTAAACCCTAAACCCTAAACCCTAAACCCTAAACCCTAAACCCTAAACCCTAAACCCTAAACCCTAAACCCTAAACCCTAAACCCTAAACCCTAAACCCTAAACCCTAAACCCTAAACCCTAAACCCTAAACCCTAAACCCTAAACCCTAAACCCTAAACCCTAAACCCTAAACCCTAAACCCTAAACCCTAAACCCTAAACCCTAAACCCTAAACCCTAAACCCTAAACCCTAAACCCTAAACCCTAAACCCTAAACCCTAAACCCTAAACCCTAAACCCTAAACCCTAAACCCTAAACCCTAAACCCTAAACCCTAAACCCTAAACCCTAAACCCTAAACCCTAAACCCTAAACCCTAAACCCTAAACCCTAAACCCTAAACCCTAAACCCTAAACCCTAAACCCTAAACCCTAAACCCTAAACCCTAAACCCTAAACCCTAAACCCTAAACCCTAAACCCTAAACCCTAAACCCTAAACCCTAAACCCTAAACCCTAAACCCTAAACCCTAAACCCTAAACCCTAAACCCTAAACCCTAAACCCTAAACCCTAAACCCTAAACCCTAAACCCTAAACCCTAAACCCTAAACCCTAAACCCTAAACCCTAAACCCTAAACCCTAAACCCTAAACCCTAAACCCTAAACCCTAAACCCTAAACCCTAAACCCTAAACCCTAAACCCTAAACCCTAAACCCTAAACCCTAAACCCTAAACCCTAAACCCTAAACCCTAAACCCTAAACCCTAAACCCTAAACCCTAAACCCTAAACCCTAAACCCTAAACCCTAAACCCTAAACCCTAAACCCTAAACCCTAAACCCTAAACCCTAAACCCTAAACCCTAAACCCTAAACCCTAAACCCTAAACCCTAAACCCTAAACCCTAAACCCTAAACCCTAAACCCTAAACCCTAAACCCTAAACCCTAAACCCTAAACCCTAAACCCTAAACCCTAAACCCTAAACCCTAAACCCTAAACCCTAAACCCTAAACCCTAAACCCTAAACCCTAAACCCTAAACCCTAAACCCTAAACCCTAAACCCTAAACCCTAAACCCTAAACCCTAAACCCTAAACCCTAAACCCTAAACCCTAAACCCTAAACCCTAAACCCTAAACCCTAAACCCTAAACCCTAAACCCTAAACCCTAAACCCTAAACCCTAAACCCTAAACCCTAAACCCTAAACCCTAAACCCTAAACCCTAAACCCTAAACCCTAAACCCTAAACCCTAAACCCTAAACCCTAAACCCTAAACCCTAAACCCTAAACCCTAAACCCTAAACCCTAAACCCTAAACCCTAAACCCTAAACCCTAAACCCTAAACCCTAAACCCTAAACCCTAAACCCTAAACCCTAAACCCTAAACCCTAAACCCTAAACCCTAAACCCTAAACCCTAAACCCTAAACCCTAAACCCTAAACCCTAAACCCTAAACCCTAAACCCTAAACCCTAAACCCTAAACCCTAAACCCTAAACCCTAAACCCTAAACCCTAAACCCTAAACCCTAAACCCTAAACCCTAAACCCTAAACCCTAAACCCTAAACCCTAAACCCTAAACCCTAAACCCTAAACCCTAAACCCTAAACCCTAAACCCTAAACCCTAAACCCTAAACCCTAAACCCTAAACCCTAAACCCTAAACCCTAAACCCTAAACCCTAAACCCTAAACCCTAAACCCTAAACCCTAAACCCTAAACCCTAAACCCTAAACCCTAAACCCTAAACCCTAAACCCTAAACCCTAAACCCTAAACCCTAAACCCTAAACCCTAAACCCTAAACCCTAAACCCTAAACCCTAAACCCTAAACCCTAAACCCTAAACCCTAAACCCTAAACCCTAAACCCTAAACCCTAAACCCTAAACCCTAAACCCTAAACCCTAAACCCTAAACCCTAAACCCTAAACCCTAAACCCTAAACCCTAAACCCTAAACCCTAAACCCTAAACCCTAAACCCTAAACCCTAAACCCTAAACCCTAAACCCTAAACCCTAAACCCTAAACCCTAAACCCTAAACCCTAAACCCTAAACCCTAAACCCTAAACCCTAAACCCTAAACCCTAAACCCTAAACCCTAAACCCTAAACCCTAAACCCTAAACCCTAAACCCTAAACCCTAAACCCTAAACCCTAAACCCTAAACCCTAAACCCTAAACCCTAAACCCTAAACCCTAAACCCTAAACCCTAAACCCTAAACCCTAAACCCTAAACCCTAAACCCTAAACCCTAAACCCTAAACCCTAAACCCTAAACCCTAAACCCTAAACCCTAAACCCTAAACCCTAAACCCTAAACCCTAAACCCTAAACCCTAAACCCTAAACCCTAAACCCTAAACCCTAAACCCTAAACCCTAAACCCTAAACCCTAAACCCTAAACCCTAAACCCTAAACCCTAAACCCTAAACCCTAAACCCTAAACCCTAAACCCTAAACCCTAAACCCTAAACCCTAAACCCTAAACCCTAAACCCTAAACCCTAAACCCTAAACCCTAAACCCTAAACCCTAAACCCTAAACCCTAAACCCTAAACCCTAAACCCTAAACCCTAAACCCTAAACCCTAAACCCTAAACCCTAAACCCTAAACCCTAAACCCTAAACCCTAAACCCTAAACCCTAAACCCTAAACCCTAAACCCTAAACCCTAAACCCTAAACCCTAAACCCTAAACCCTAAACCCTAAACCCTAAACCCTAAACCCTAAACCCTAAACCCTAAACCCTAAACCCTAAACCCTAAACCCTAAACCCTAAACCCTAAACCCTAAACCCTAAACCCTAAACCCTAAACCCTAAACCCTAAACCCTAAACCCTAAACCCTAAACCCTAAACCCTAAACCCTAAACCCTAAACCCTAAACCCTAAACCCTAAACCCTAAACCCTAAACCCTAAACCCTAAACCCTAAACCCTAAACCCTAAACCCTAAACCCTAAACCCTAAACCCTAAACCCTAAACCCTAAACCCTAAACCCTAAACCCTAAACCCTAAACCCTAAACCCTAAACCCTAAACCCTAAACCCTAAACCCTAAACCCTAAACCCTAAACCCTAAACCCTAAACCCTAAACCCTAAACCCTAAACCCTAAACCCTAAACCCTAAACCCTAAACCCTAAACCCTAAACCCTAAACCCTAAACCCTAAACCCTAAACCCTAAACCCTAAACCCTAAACCCTAAACCCTAAACCCTAAACCCTAAACCCTAAACCCTAAACCCTAAACCCTAAACCCTAAACCCTAAACCCTAAACCCTAAACCCTAAACCCTAAACCCTAAACCCTAAACCCTAAACCCTAAACCCTAAACCCTAAACCCTAAACCCTAAACCCTAAACCCTAAACCCTAAACCCTAAACCCTAAACCCTAAACCCTAAACCCTAAACCCTAAACCCTAAACCCTAAACCCTAAACCCTAAACCCTAAACCCTAAACCCTAAACCCTAAACCCTAAACCCTAAACCCTAAACCCTAAACCCTAAACCCTAAACCCTAAACCCTAAACCCTAAACCCTAAACCCTAAACCCTAAACCCTAAACCCTAAACCCTAAACCCTAAACCCTAAACCCTAAACCCTAAACCCTAAACCCTAAACCCTAAACCCTAAACCCTAAACCCTAAACCCTAAACCCTAAACCCTAAACCCTAAACCCTAAACCCTAAACCCTAAACCCTAAACCCTAAACCCTAAACCCTAAACCCTAAACCCTAAACCCTAAACCCTAAACCCTAAACCCTAAACCCTAAACCCTAAACCCTAAACCCTAAACCCTAAACCCTAAACCCTAAACCCTAAACCCTAAACCCTAAACCCTAAACCCTAAACCCTAAACCCTAAACCCTAAACCCTAAACCCTAAACCCTAAACCCTAAACCCTAAACCCTAAACCCTAAACCCTAAACCCTAAACCCTAAACCCTAAACCCTAAACCCTAAACCCTAAACCCTAAACCCTAAACCCTAAACCCTAAACCCTAAACCCTAAACCCTAAACCCTAAACCCTAAACCCTAAACCCTAAACCCTAAACCCTAAACCCTAAACCCTAAACCCTAAACCCTAAACCCTAAACCCTAAACCCTAAACCCTAAACCCTAAACCCTAAACCCTAAACCCTAAACCCTAAACCCTAAACCCTAAACCCTAAACCCTAAACCCTAAACCCTAAACCCTAAACCCTAAACCCTAAACCCTAAACCCTAAACCCTAAACCCTAAACCCTAAACCCTAAACCCTAAACCCTAAACCCTAAACCCTAAACCCTAAACCCTAAACCCTAAACCCTAAACCCTAAACCCTAAACCCTAAACCCTAAACCCTAAACCCTAAACCCTAAACCCTAAACCCTAAACCCTAAACCCTAAACCCTAAACCCTAAACCCTAAACCCTAAACCCTAAACCCTAAACCCTAAACCCTAAACCCTAAACCCTAAACCCTAAACCCTAAACCCTAAACCCTAAACCCTAAACCCTAAACCCTAAACCCTAAACCCTAAACCCTAAACCCTAAACCCTAAACCCTAAACCCTAAACCCTAAACCCTAAACCCTAAACCCTAAACCCTAAACCCTAAACCCTAAACCCTAAACCCTAAACCCTAAACCCTAAACCCTAAACCCTAAACCCTAAACCCTAAACCCTAAACCCTAAACCCTAAACCCTAAACCCTAAACCCTAAACCCTAAACCCTAAACCCTAAACCCTAAACCCTAAACCCTAAACCCTAAACCCTAAACCCTAAACCCTAAACCCTAAACCCTAAACCCTAAACCCTAAACCCTAAACCCTAAACCCTAAACCCTAAACCCTAAACCCTAAACCCTAAACCCTAAACCCTAAACCCTAAACCCTAAACCCTAAACCCTAAACCCTAAACCCTAAACCCTAAACCCTAAACCCTAAACCCTAAACCCTAAACCCTAAACCCTAAACCCTAAACCCTAAACCCTAAACCCTAAACCCTAAACCCTAAACCCTAAACCCTAAACCCTAAACCCTAAACCCTAAACCCTAAACCCTAAACCCTAAACCCTAAACCCTAAACCCTAAACCCTAAACCCTAAACCCTAAACCCTAAACCCTAAACCCTAAACCCTAAACCCTAAACCCTAAACCCTAAACCCTAAACCCTAAACCCTAAACCCTAAACCCTAAACCCTAAACCCTAAACCCTAAACCCTAAACCCTAAACCCTAAACCCTAAACCCTAAACCCTAAACCCTAAACCCTAAACCCTAAACCCTAAACCCTAAACCCTAAACCCTAAACCCTAAACCCTAAACCCTAAACCCTAAACCCTAAACCCTAAACCCTAAACCCTAAACCCTAAACCCTAAACCCTAAACCCTAAACCCTAAACCCTAAACCCTAAACCCTAAACCCTAAACCCTAAACCCTAAACCCTAAACCCTAAACCCTAAACCCTAAACCCTAAACCCTAAACCCTAAACCCTAAACCCTAAACCCTAAACCCTAAACCCTAAACCCTAAACCCTAAACCCTAAACCCTAAACCCTAAACCCTAAACCCTAAACCCTAAACCCTAAACCCTAAACCCTAAACCCTAAACCCTAAACCCTAAACCCTAAACCCTAAACCCTAAACCCTAAACCCTAAACCCTAAACCCTAAACCCTAAACCCTAAACCCTAAACCCTAAACCCTAAACCCTAAACCCTAAACCCTAAACCCTAAACCCTAAACCCTAAACCCTAAACCCTAAACCCTAAACCCTAAACCCTAAACCCTAAACCCTAAACCCTAAACCCTAAACCCTAAACCCTAAACCCTAAACCCTAAACCCTAAACCCTAAACCCTAAACCCTAAACCCTAAACCCTAAACCCTAAACCCTAAACCCTAAACCCTAAACCCTAAACCCTAAACCCTAAACCCTAAACCCTAAACCCTAAACCCTAAACCCTAAACCCTAAACCCTAAACCCTAAACCCTAAACCCTAAACCCTAAACCCTAAACCCTAAACCCTAAACCCTAAACCCTAAACCCTAAACCCTAAACCCTAAACCCTAAACCCTAAACCCTAAACCCTAAACCCTAAACCCTAAACCCTAAACCCTAAACCCTAAACCCTAAACCCTAAACCCTAAACCCTAAACCCTAAACCCTAAACCCTAAACCCTAAACCCTAAACCCTAAACCCTAAACCCTAAACCCTAAACCCTAAACCCTAAACCCTAAACCCTAAACCCTAAACCCTAAACCCTAAACCCTAAACCCTAAACCCTAAACCCTAAACCCTAAACCCTAAACCCTAAACCCTAAACCCTAAACCCTAAACCCTAAACCCTAAACCCTAAACCCTAAACCCTAAACCCTAAACCCTAAACCCTAAACCCTAAACCCTAAACCCTAAACCCTAAACCCTAAACCCTAAACCCTAAACCCTAAACCCTAAACCCTAAACCCTAAACCCTAAACCCTAAACCCTAAACCCTAAACCCTAAACCCTAAACCCTAAACCCTAAACCCTAAACCCTAAACCCTAAACCCTAAACCCTAAACCCTAAACCCTAAACCCTAAACCCTAAACCCTAAACCCTAAACCCTAAACCCTAAACCCTAAACCCTAAACCCTAAACCCTAAACCCTAAACCCTAAACCCTAAACCCTAAACCCTAAACCCTAAACCCTAAACCCTAAACCCTAAACCCTAAACCCTAAACCCTAAACCCTAAACCCTAAACCCTAAACCCTAAACCCTAAACCCTAAACCCTAAACCCTAAACCCTAAACCCTAAACCCTAAACCCTAAACCCTAAACCCTAAACCCTAAACCCTAAACCCTAAACCCTAAACCCTAAACCCTAAACCCTAAACCCTAAACCCTAAACCCTAAACCCTAAACCCTAAACCCTAAACCCTAAACCCTAAACCCTAAACCCTAAACCCTAAACCCTAAACCCTAAACCCTAAACCCTAAACCCTAAACCCTAAACCCTAAACCCTAAACCCTAAACCCTAAACCCTAAACCCTAAACCCTAAACCCTAAACCCTAAACCCTAAACCCTAAACCCTAAACCCTAAACCCTAAACCCTAAACCCTAAACCCTAAACCCTAAACCCTAAACCCTAAACCCTAAACCCTAAACCCTAAACCCTAAACCCTAAACCCTAAACCCTAAACCCTAAACCCTAAACCCTAAACCCTAAACCCTAAACCCTAAACCCTAAACCCTAAACCCTAAACCCTAAACCCTAAACCCTAAACCCTAAACCCTAAACCCTAAACCCTAAACCCTAAACCCTAAACCCTAAACCCTAAACCCTAAACCCTAAACCCTAAACCCTAAACCCTAAACCCTAAACCCTAAACCCTAAACCCTAAACCCTAAACCCTAAACCCTAAACCCTAAACCCTAAACCCTAAACCCTAAACCCTAAACCCTAAACCCTAAACCCTAAACCCTAAACCCTAAACCCTAAACCCTAAACCCTAAACCCTAAACCCTAAACCCTAAACCCTAAACCCTAAACCCTAAACCCTAAACCCTAAACCCTAAACCCTAAACCCTAAACCCTAAACCCTAAACCCTAAACCCTAAACCCTAAACCCTAAACCCTAAACCCTAAACCCTAAACCCTAAACCCTAAACCCTAAACCCTAAACCCTAAACCCTAAACCCTAAACCCTAAACCCTAAACCCTAAACCCTAAACCCTAAACCCTAAACCCTAAACCCTAAACCCTAAACCCTAAACCCTAAACCCTAAACCCTAAACCCTAAACCCTAAACCCTAAACCCTAAACCCTAAACCCTAAACCCTAAACCCTAAACCCTAAACCCTAAACCCTAAACCCTAAACCCTAAACCCTAAACCCTAAACCCTAAACCCTAAACCCTAAACCCTAAACCCTAAACCCTAAACCCTAAACCCTAAACCCTAAACCCTAAACCCTAAACCCTAAACCCTAAACCCTAAACCCTAAACCCTAAACCCTAAACCCTAAACCCTAAACCCTAAACCCTAAACCCTAAACCCTAAACCCTAAACCCTAAACCCTAAACCCTAAACCCTAAACCCTAAACCCTAAACCCTAAACCCTAAACCCTAAACCCTAAACCCTAAACCCTAAACCCTAAACCCTAAACCCTAAACCCTAAACCCTAAACCCTAAACCCTAAACCCTAAACCCTAAACCCTAAACCCTAAACCCTAAACCCTAAACCCTAAACCCTAAACCCTAAACCCTAAACCCTAAACCCTAAACCCTAAACCCTAAACCCTAAACCCTAAACCCTAAACCCTAAACCCTAAACCCTAAACCCTAAACCCTAAACCCTAAACCCTAAACCCTAAACCCTAAACCCTAAACCCTAAACCCTAAACCCTAAACCCTAAACCCTAAACCCTAAACCCTAAACCCTAAACCCTAAACCCTAAACCCTAAACCCTAAACCCTAAACCCTAAACCCTAAACCCTAAACCCTAAACCCTAAACCCTAAACCCTAAACCCTAAACCCTAAACCCTAAACCCTAAACCCTAAACCCTAAACCCTAAACCCTAAACCCTAAACCCTAAACCCTAAACCCTAAACCCTAAACCCTAAACCCTAAACCCTAAACCCTAAACCCTAAACCCTAAACCCTAAACCCTAAACCCTAAACCCTAAACCCTAAACCCTAAACCCTAAACCCTAAACCCTAAACCCTAAACCCTAAACCCTAAACCCTAAACCCTAAACCCTAAACCCTAAACCCTAAACCCTAAACCCTAAACCCTAAACCCTAAACCCTAAACCCTAAACCCTAAACCCTAAACCCTAAACCCTAAACCCTAAACCCTAAACCCTAAACCCTAAACCCTAAACCCTAAACCCTAAACCCTAAACCCTAAACCCTAAACCCTAAACCCTAAACCCTAAACCCTAAACCCTAAACCCTAAACCCTAAACCCTAAACCCTAAACCCTAAACCCTAAACCCTAAACCCTAAACCCTAAACCCTAAACCCTAAACCCTAAACCCTAAACCCTAAACCCTAAACCCTAAACCCTAAACCCTAAACCCTAAACCCTAAACCCTAAACCCTAAACCCTAAACCCTAAACCCTAAACCCTAAACCCTAAACCCTAAACCCTAAACCCTAAACCCTAAACCCTAAACCCTAAACCCTAAACCCTAAACCCTAAACCCTAAACCCTAAACCCTAAACCCTAAACCCTAAACCCTAAACCCTAAACCCTAAACCCTAAACCCTAAACCCTAAACCCTAAACCCTAAACCCTAAACCCTAAACCCTAAACCCTAAACCCTAAACCCTAAACCCTAAACCCTAAACCCTAAACCCTAAACCCTAAACCCTAAACCCTAAACCCTAAACCCTAAACCCTAAACCCTAAACCCTAAACCCTAAACCCTAAACCCTAAACCCTAAACCCTAAACCCTAAACCCTAAACCCTAAACCCTAAACCCTAAACCCTAAACCCTAAACCCTAAACCCTAAACCCTAAACCCTAAACCCTAAACCCTAAACCCTAAACCCTAAACCCTAAACCCTAAACCCTAAACCCTAAACCCTAAACCCTAAACCCTAAACCCTAAACCCTAAACCCTAAACCCTAAACCCTAAACCCTAAACCCTAAACCCTAAACCCTAAACCCTAAACCCTAAACCCTAAACCCTAAACCCTAAACCCTAAACCCTAAACCCTAAACCCTAAACCCTAAACCCTAAACCCTAAACCCTAAACCCTAAACCCTAAACCCTAAACCCTAAACCCTAAACCCTAAACCCTAAACCCTAAACCCTAAACCCTAAACCCTAAACCCTAAACCCTAAACCCTAAACCCTAAACCCTAAACCCTAAACCCTAAACCCTAAACCCTAAACCCTAAACCCTAAACCCTAAACCCTAAACCCTAAACCCTAAACCCTAAACCCTAAACCCTAAACCCTAAACCCTAAACCCTAAACCCTAAACCCTAAACCCTAAACCCTAAACCCTAAACCCTAAACCCTAAACCCTAAACCCTAAACCCTAAACCCTAAACCCTAAACCCTAAACCCTAAACCCTAAACCCTAAACCCTAAACCCTAAACCCTAAACCCTAAACCCTAAACCCTAAACCCTAAACCCTAAACCCTAAACCCTAAACCCTAAACCCTAAACCCTAAACCCTAAACCCTAAACCCTAAACCCTAAACCCTAAACCCTAAACCCTAAACCCTAAACCCTAAACCCTAAACCCTAAACCCTAAACCCTAAACCCTAAACCCTAAACCCTAAACCCTAAACCCTAAACCCTAAACCCTAAACCCTAAACCCTAAACCCTAAACCCTAAACCCTAAACCCTAAACCCTAAACCCTAAACCCTAAACCCTAAACCCTAAACCCTAAACCCTAAACCCTAAACCCTAAACCCTAAACCCTAAACCCTAAACCCTAAACCCTAAACCCTAAACCCTAAACCCTAAACCCTAAACCCTAAACCCTAAACCCTAAACCCTAAACCCTAAACCCTAAACCCTAAACCCTAAACCCTAAACCCTAAACCCTAAACCCTAAACCCTAAACCCTAAACCCTAAACCCTAAACCCTAAACCCTAAACCCTAAACCCTAAACCCTAAACCCTAAACCCTAAACCCTAAACCCTAAACCCTAAACCCTAAACCCTAAACCCTAAACCCTAAACCCTAAACCCTAAACCCTAAACCCTAAACCCTAAACCCTAAACCCTAAACCCTAAACCCTAAACCCTAAACCCTAAACCCTAAACCCTAAACCCTAAACCCTAAACCCTAAACCCTAAACCCTAAACCCTAAACCCTAAACCCTAAACCCTAAACCCTAAACCCTAAACCCTAAACCCTAAACCCTAAACCCTAAACCCTAAACCCTAAACCCTAAACCCTAAACCCTAAACCCTAAACCCTAAACCCTAAACCCTAAACCCTAAACCCTAAACCCTAAACCCTAAACCCTAAACCCTAAACCCTAAACCCTAAACCCTAAACCCTAAACCCTAAACCCTAAACCCTAAACCCTAAACCCTAAACCCTAAACCCTAAACCCTAAACCCTAAACCCTAAACCCTAAACCCTAAACCCTAAACCCTAAACCCTAAACCCTAAACCCTAAACCCTAAACCCTAAACCCTAAACCCTAAACCCTAAACCCTAAACCCTAAACCCTAAACCCTAAACCCTAAACCCTAAACCCTAAACCCTAAACCCTAAACCCTAAACCCTAAACCCTAAACCCTAAACCCTAAACCCTAAACCCTAAACCCTAAACCCTAAACCCTAAACCCTAAACCCTAAACCCTAAACCCTAAACCCTAAACCCTAAACCCTAAACCCTAAACCCTAAACCCTAAACCCTAAACCCTAAACCCTAAACCCTAAACCCTAAACCCTAAACCCTAAACCCTAAACCCTAAACCCTAAACCCTAAACCCTAAACCCTAAACCCTAAACCCTAAACCCTAAACCCTAAACCCTAAACCCTAAACCCTAAACCCTAAACCCTAAACCCTAAACCCTAAACCCTAAACCCTAAACCCTAAACCCTAAACCCTAAACCCTAAACCCTAAACCCTAAACCCTAAACCCTAAACCCTAAACCCTAAACCCTAAACCCTAAACCCTAAACCCTAAACCCTAAACCCTAAACCCTAAACCCTAAACCCTAAACCCTAAACCCTAAACCCTAAACCCTAAACCCTAAACCCTAAACCCTAAACCCTAAACCCTAAACCCTAAACCCTAAACCCTAAACCCTAAACCCTAAACCCTAAACCCTAAACCCTAAACCCTAAACCCTAAACCCTAAACCCTAAACCCTAAACCCTAAACCCTAAACCCCCTAAACCCTAAACCCTAAACCCTAAACCCTAAACCCTAAACCCTAAACCCTAAACCCTAAACCCTAAACCCTAAACCCTAAACCCTAAACCCTAAACCCTAAACCCTAAACCCTAAACCCTAAACCCTAAACCCTAAACCCTAAACCCTAAACCCTAAACCCTAAACCCTAAACCCTAAACCCTAAACCCTAAACCCTAAACCCTAAACCCTAAACCCTAAACCCTAAACCCTAAACCCTAAACCCTAAACCCTAAACCCTAAACCCTAAACCCTAAACCCTAAACCCTAAACCCTAAACCCTAAACCCTAAACCCTAAACCCTAAACCCTAAACCCTAAACCCTAAACCCTAAACCCTAAACCCTAAACCCTAAACCCTAAACCCTAAACCCTAAACCCTAAACCCTAAACCCTAAACCCTAAACCCTAAACCCTAAACCCTAAACCCTAAACCCTAAACCCTAAACCCTAAACCCTAAACCCTAAACCCTAAACCCTAAACCCTAAACCCTAAACCCTAAACCCTAAACCCTAAACCCTAAACCCTAAACCCTAAACCCTAAACCCTAAACCCTAAACCCTAAACCCTAAACCCTAAACCCTAAACCCTAAACCCTAAACCCTAAACCCTAAACCCTAAACCCTAAACCCTAAACCCTAAACCCTAAACCCTAAACCCTAAACCCTAAACCCTAAACCCTAAACCCTAAACCCTAAACCCTAAACCCTAAACCCTAAACCCTAAACCCTAAACCCTAAACCCTAAACCCTAAACCCTAAACCCTAAACCCTAAACCCTAAACCCTAAACCCTAAACCCTAAACCCTAAACCCTAAACCCTAAACCCTAAACCCTAAACCCTAAACCCTAAACCCTAAACCCTAAACCCTAAACCCTAAACCCTAAACCCTAAACCCTAAACCCTAAACCCTAA
>CM024550.2:36683869-36686369 GCA_014182405.2 Eucalyptus sideroxylon | reverse complement strand
CTAAACCCTAAACCCTAAACCCTAAACCCTAAACCCTAAACCCTAAACCCTAAACCCTAAACCCTAAACCCTAAACCCTAAACCCTAAACCCTAAACCCTAAACCCTAAACCCTAAACCCTAAACCCTAAACCCTAAACCCTAAACCCTAAACCCTAAACCCTAAACCCTAAACCCTAAACCCTAAACCCTAAACCCTAAACCCTAAACCCTAAACCCTAAACCCTAAACCCTAAACCCTAAACCCTAAACCCTAAACCCTAAACCCTAAACCCTAAACCCTAAACCCTAAACCCTAAACCCTAAACCCTAAACCCTAAACCCTAAACCCTAAACCCTAAACCCTAAACCCTAAACCCTAAACCCTAAACCCTAAACCCTAAACCCTAAACCCTAAACCCTAAACCCTAAACCCTAAACCCTAAACCCTAAACCCTAAACCCTAAACCCTAAACCCTAAACCCTAAACCCTAAACCCTAAACCCTAAACCCTAAACCCTAAACCCTAAACCCTAAACCCTAAACCCTAAACCCTAAACCCTAAACCCTAAACCCTAAACCCTAAACCCTAAACCCTAAACCCTAAACCCTAAACCCTAAACCCTAAACCCTAAACCCTAAACCCTAAACCCTAAACCCTAAACCCTAAACCCTAAACCCTAAACCCTAAACCCTAAACCCTAAACCCTAAACCCTAAACCCTAAACCCTAAACCCTAAACCCTAAACCCTAAACCCTAAACCCTAAACCCTAAACCCTAAACCCTAAACCCCCTAAACCCTAAACCCTAAACCCTAAACCCTAAACCCTAAACCCTAAACCCTAAACCCTAAACCCTAAACCCTAAACCCTAAACCCTAAACCCTAAACCCTAAACCCTAAACCCTAAACCCTAAACCCTAAACCCTAAACCCTAAACCCTAAACCCTAAACCCTAAACCCTAAACCCTAAACCCTAAACCCTAAACCCTAAACCCTAAACCCTAAACCCTAAACCCTAAACCCTAAACCCTAAACCCTAAACCCTAAACCCTAAACCCTAAACCCTAAACCCTAAACCCTAAACCCTAAAACCCTAAACCCTAACCCTAAACCCTAAACCCTAAACCCTAAACCCTAAACCCTAAACCCTAAACCCTAAACCCTAAACCCTAAACCCTAAACCCTAAACCCTAAACCCTAAACCCTAAACCCTAAACCCTAAACCCTAAACCCTAAACCCTAAACCCTAAACCCTAAACCCTAAACCCTAAACCCTAAACCCTAAACCCTAAACCCTAAACCCTAAACCCTAAACCCTAAACCCTAAACCCTAAACCCTAAACCCTAAACCCTAAACCCTAAACCCTAAACCCTAAACCCTAAACCCTAAACCCTAAACCCTAAACCCTAAACCCTAAACCCTAAACCCTAAACCCTAAACCCTAAACCCTAAACCCTAAACCCTAAACCCTAAACCCTAAACCCTAAACCCTAAACCCTAAACCCTAAACCCTAAACCCTAAACCCTAAACCCTAAACCCTAAACCCTAAACCCTAAACCCTAAACCCTAAACCCTAAACCCTAAACCCTAAACCCTAAACCCTAAACCCTAAACCCTAAACCCTAAACCCTAAACCCTAAACCCTAAACCCTAAACCCTAAACCCTAAACCCTAAACCCTAAACCCTAAACCCTAAACCCTAAACCCTAAACCCTAAACCCTAAACCCTAAACCCTAAACCCTAAACCCTAAACCCTAAACCCTAAACCCTAAACCCTAAACCCTAAACCCTAAACCCTAAACCCTAAACCCTAAACCCTAAACCCTAAACCCTAAACCCTAAACCCTAAACCCTAAACCCTAAACCCTAAACCCTAAACCCTAAACCCTAAACCCTAAACCCTAAACCCTAAACCCTAAACCCTAAACCCTAAACCCTAAACCCTAAACCCTAAACCCTAAACCCTAAACCCTAAACCCTAAACCCTAAACCCTAAACCCTAAACCCTAAACCCTAAACCCTAAACCCTAAACCCTAAACCCTAAACCCTAAACCCTAAACCCTAAACCCTAAACCCTAAACCCTAAACCCTAAACCCTAAACCCTAAACCCTAAACCCTAAACCCTAAACCCTAAACCCTAAACCCTAAACCCTAAACCCTAAACCCTAAACCCTAAACCCTAAACCCTAAACCCTAAACCCTAAACCCTAAACCCTAAACCCTAAACCCTAAACCCTAAACCCTAAACCCTAAACCCTAAACCCTAAACCCTAAACCCTAAACCCTAAACCCTAAACCCTAAACCCTAAACCCTAAACCCTAAACCCTAAACCCTAAACCCTAAACCCTAAACCCTAAACCCTAAACCCTAAACCCTAAACCCTAAACCCTAAACCCTAAACCCTAAACCCTAAACCCTAAACCCTAAACCCTAAACCCTAAACCCTAAACCCTAAACCCTAAACCCTAAACCCTAAACCCTAAACCCTAAACCCTAAACCCTAAACCCTAAAC
>CM024550.2:36653869-36678869 GCA_014182405.2 Eucalyptus sideroxylon | reverse complement strand
CTCCTACCTTGCAAAGTATAAATAGCAGTACATACTATAGAAGCAAAGTATGTATTATGGCTTTTAGTGAAGAGCATTTTTCTCCTAGGAAATTTACCTTTGAATGGTTCCTTTCTTAGTTCCTTTTGTTTTTCTTCATAGTATTAGAGTAAGAGATTCTGAGTTCAAATCTTACCAGACTCCTATTTACCTCTCTAATTATATATTTCCATATATTTCCATGCTTTAGGATTAGATCAAAGTTCAGGCTACAAGTGAGGGAGGGTGTTATAATAATTAAATAATAAATACATATTTATCTAACAGTTTAAGTTTTTTAAACAATCGACTGTGGTCTCACAAGTGTTTAAGTAGCATATTTATATATATGAAAGGAAAACTTACATTTATTACTAAAATAATACATGAAAAGATTCATAAGAAATCTCAGAAATCACCATAACAAGGTAAGCCCGTAGAGTTGCAAAACAAACAAAAATCCGGAAATTAAGGTATATCCTTGGAGCATGGTTAGCAAAGGTAAACATGCTTGTTCTTCAAAAACATATTTGTGATTGTATCTAAGCAAAAGAATTGGTAGCTGATCACTGAATCACACATCATCATCAATGATGAGCATGTCGGAATCTCCATTTACAGTTACGACTTTGCCTTTTGGCGGTAACCTAGGTGCAATATCCCCAACACCAAAAGTGTTTTGCATAATTTCTTTTCTCCTTTAGATTGAAATTGAATTTTCACCTTCAATATAAGGTGAGGATGCTTTTCTTTTTTTTTTTTTTTTTTTTTTAGAAGAAATAAGCTAAGGATGCTCAAGTGAAAATAATTGGGGATTTCTTGAACATCTGACAAGTGAAAAATAGGAAGTAAATTATGAGTGTTTTCGACTTATCATATCATCCCTTTTTCAAGGTCCAACAATGGGATTGGTTGCTTTGGTTTTGAGTCAAGTTTTGTGGTCTTGTTGCTCTATGACTTGATACGAATTGAGTGCAATGGTGCAAAAGATGGTTCATATGCCCAATCCTACTCAGCTGGCTCAGTTGTTGTCGCCATTGATGTTGTTCCCATGGTTGGTCTTTCCGGAGTCAAATTTAGAAAAATTAAATTTATCTTCTAGACATTATGTTTTGTTGTACTTTAGCTAGTACGTCCATGATGGGGTGCGATTGGACCGCACCATTTGGACTTGATATGCTACGCTGAAGGGGTGTGATGGGATCATATAAAAGACCCCTGAAGACAACCGTTGGAGGGGTTGGACAAACGTACGTTCAGAAAATTTTCTTCCTTTCTCTCCCCTTTCCATCAAGGCGTTCCATTTTCTTCTTTATGAGAATGATTTGCATTTATGCCATGGAAATCGGGTGCTTTTCTCGTGATCGCATCCAGACTGACGTGAGATAGTTTTTTGTTCGTGATTTATTCGCAATTCAACGTTTGTTCCAGGGTTAATTGCTATTTGCGCATCGGAATCAGGTAAGTTGTCTTCCGCCGACTTAAATTCCAACATTGGTATCAGAGCCAGGTCATGGTTTCTGCCTTGTTTTTCATCGAATTTTTCATTTTACCATTTGATGTTGAGATCAAGAGTATGATATCTACACTGGTTGGATGTTTACTAATCAAAATTGATATATGAATTGTCGAAAAATCGAACCAAAAGCAAAGAACGGGTTCGGGGTCACGTGCATCCGTGCGGTCTTGGCCAATTTTCGAAATAATTTTTTGGCCAAAATTAATTTTTGAATATACAAGGTGAAAGAGCTCGTCGAGACGAGTCTGGAGATGGGTCAATCGCCGTCGGATGACGCCGCACGCGCCCACACGCGCAGCAAGAAGCCGCTATGCGTGGGCACCACGTGCTTGAAGCACTAGCAAAGCCAGCGCGTGCAACACACGTGTCGGTCAGCGAATCGGCAGGTGCATATCACGTGCCGGTCGGCGAACTAGCGCGTGATGACGTCACCGTGACATCACCTAACGGTTGATAACCGTTGGGATGACGTCATCGCCTACGGCAATTGGTCGGCCGGTGACCTGACTCATGACCCAACCCAATCGGACCGATCGGTAACCGGTTGGATCGATCGGACCGGCCAGAGCTGTTTGGCTCGGCAGGCACGTGCGCCACACGCGCCGCGCACTCAGGGCGCGCATGGGGGCGTGTGCGAGCTCCGATTGGAGCATGGTCAGCGGCATTTGGTTCGTATGAGTGTCCTCTACACTGTGGTATATTTATTTTTGATATTTGAATTTTATAAATGTATGAAAATGCGTAGGAAACCCTATGTACGAGTATTTTTTAGGTTTAATGCATAGTTTATTCATTTGTAGCTTGTATTTTCTTGTGATTTAGGAAATACAGTAGCTAACTTGTGTGCAAATGATGTCATATATGCTGTGTAGAGCTTGGTTCGATGATATCATGTATATAGTTTAATATACTTGCAATTTTCTAGTTGCTAGAAAATTCGAACAATGGTAGGAAATCCATTACATGTTGAATTGCAATTTTGATCATAGTTGAAGCATGATTGTTGTTTATACGTTGGTTATTATCATGCTATGTTTTTGTGTTAAGGAAAATGTAGAAATTACATAAGATCATGTAATTATTTTTCCTAGTGGGAGTTCGTAGGTTGGTAGAATTTGAAAGAGTTCTCACCTAGAACTTAAAATTTGTGCAAATTAAACTAATTAATTATAATAAAACAATTGTACATAGAAGTTGATTGGGAACATAATGAACTTTTGCTTTTGTGTCTTTTGTTGAATTATCATTAATTTAGTTTGTCTTTGCTGCAAATTAAATATGTGTGTTACTCTGTAAAGTGTGCTAGTATTGATTCTGCATTTATTATGTCAATGTGATATAGCAATTGATTATGACTTCGACATCCAAGACCATTGTGGCTGACCTCAATAAGGGTGAGAAGCTGAACGGTGACAATTATGATATTTGGCACCGAAAGGTTCAGACATCCTTGAGGAGCAAGAGGTTTTGGAAACCCTCAACCATACCATGGATGAACCTGAGCATGGAACTTCAGCTCAACACAGGAGAGATCTAGAAGCTTATCAAGCTTGGAAAAAAAATAGCATTGCTCGCATCACGTTGCTGAGCTGTATGCAAGATGATCTCATGTGTGAGTTTGAAAGTTATGATAAAGCTTAAGCTATGCGGGTTGCCTTGAAAGATAAGTTTGCGGGTACATCTGCCACTAAGCTGAGTAGACTCATCATCAAGTTTGACACATTCCGAAAGCACCCAAATGTAACGATGAGGCAGCATATTCGAGAGATGTCAAACATGATTCATGAGCTGAAGTCGGCAGGTCACTCCCTTACTAATGAACAGCAAGTTCGGGCTGTTATAAGATCTCTTCATGACAATTGGGAGCATATGAAGATCAATATGACACATAATGAGAACATTGTCACTTTCCATGATATTGCGCGTCATTTGGAATTAGAGGATGAGCGCCTAGAGGCTGCGAGATCCTCTACACATGCTTATGTTGCTGAATCGAGTTTACGCAAGGCTTTGGACTTCAAGCGCAAAAGGAATTCTCAATTCAACAACAAAGGGAAGAGGACTGATCAGGCACCTAAGAGGGCTAAGACCTTCCGACGCAAGAAGCGTGGTGGGAAGAAGGACAAGGCCAAGATGGAGTGCCACAATTGTGGCAAGATGGGTCACTTTGCTCGTGAATGCACCGAGCCGAAAAGGGTACTCTATTACTCCATTACTTTGAGTAATGCTTTTGTAATGCTTGCTGAATCTTATCCAATGTGGACTGTAGACTCATGAGCAACAAACCACGTAACTAGAGACCGAGAAGCATTTGTGGAGTATTGTTGGATACCGCCTGGAAGAAGATGGATATATGTTGGGAATAACTCAAGAGTTGAAGTGAAGGGTATCGACACATGTAAATTAATCTTACGTGGTGGTCGAAACCTATTCCCGCATGATGTCCTTTATGCTCCAGATATTCGACAAAACTTGGTCTCTATAGTTGTTCTTCTTAGCTTAGGTTATGTATTGAATTTCCATGGTGATTGTGTTGACATTTTGTATGGAACAATTTATTATGGTTCAGGTCATGTATCGAATGGTTTTGTGGTGTTAGACATTGACTATGATCAGTACAATGTTAATGTTGATGGCTGTTTTTCTTTAATTGCATCTTCTAATAACGTTGAGATTGATGCAAGTACTTGGCATGCTAGATTAGGTCACATTGGATTGCAAAGAATGCAAAGATTAGCTAGAGAAGGCCTTTTAGGGTCACTCACTAATGTTAGTCTATCCGTATGTGAACATTGTCTAGCGGGAAAAGCAACTAGAAAACCATTCGGTAAAGGGACTAGAGCTGAATTTCCATTGCATCTCATACATTCTGACATTTGTGGTCCTTTGAATGTAAGGGTGAGGCATGGAGCCTCATATTTCATCACTTTCATAGATGACTTCACACGTTTTGGTTATGTCTTTCTGATCTCCCATAAGTCAGAAGCATTAGACTGCTTTAGACGATATATAGCGATGGTAGAGAATCAGTTGAACAAAACAATAAAGGCATTGAGAACCGATCATGGATGTGAGTATCTATCGGAGCAATTCAAGGCTCTTTGTGATGAAAAGGGAATTGTACGACAATTGACTATTCCTGGTACTCCACAACAAAATGGGGTAGCTAAGAGAAGGAATAGAATCCTATTGGAAATGGTTAAGTCTATGATGGCGCAAGAAATTTTATCTATCTCCTATTGGGGAGATGCGTTATTGACTGCTGCCTATATACTTAACCGAGTGCCCTCAAAATCGGTCACTTCCACCCCTTATGAATTTTGGACTGGTAGGAAACCAAACTTGAGTAGTCTACGTCCATGGAGATGTGCAGCTTATGTTCCCGATTCTTCCAATAAATATGGTAAATTAGGTCCTAGAGGGAAGAAATGTATCTTTATAATATATTCTGAGCACTCCAAAGGGTACGTGTTCATAGGTGAACAAGCTGATGGAAGTGTGACTAAAATAGAGTCACGAGATGTCACATTCTTGAAGAACGATTTTCCTAGTAGAGGTGAGATTGATAAGGACTTCCAATTATATGAGATGGAAGATCCTGATAACACACCCACTGATGTTGTAGAGGGAAATAAAAATTTACCTCACATGTAAGACCTAGTGGGAGTGTTGCATCGCCTAACGAATTGAATTCAAGAGAAATTTAATTGCGTAAAAGTAATCGTAAAAGTATTCCTCATCGTCGTTTTGAGATTGAAGGGGAAGCATTTATGATTGCTCAGAATGACGATGCCAAGCCTAAGACTGTTCAAAAGGCTCTCTCATCCTCTGATAAGGAAGAATGGAGAAAAGCTTTGGAAGATGAGATGGAGTCAATGAGGGCAAACCATGTCTGGGACTTGGTTGATCTACCACCCAATCGTAAGGCCATTGGAAACAAATGGGTCTTCAAGATTAAAAGAAGGACGGATGGATCCATTGAAAAGTATAAGGCTCACCTTGTGGCGAAAGGTTATACTCAATAAGAGGGTATAGACTATGAGGAAACCTTTTCGCCAGTTGTAAGGTTCACCTCAATACGCCTTATTCTAGACATCGTTGCACATTTGGACCTTGAATTACATCAAATGGATATAAAGACGGCATTTCTCAATGGAGAACTAGATGAGGAAATCTATATGAAACAACCTATAGGTTTCATAGCTAAAGGTCAAGAGCATAAAGTTTGCAAGCTTCATTGCTCAATATATAGCCTTAAGCAATCATCTAGACAGTGGTATCTTTGTTTTCATCGAGCCATAACCACTTTTATCACTTTATGTGGACGATATTCTATTGGCTGGAAATGACAAGGTTTTGATTATCACCATAAAAGAATGGTTGTCCTCTAATTTTGAAATGAAGGACATGGGAGAAGCTGCTTATATATTAGGAGTTAAGATCGAAAGAGATCGATCAAGGAAACTCCTTACTTTATCACAAGAGTCTTATATTATGAAGATTCTTGAGCGTTTCAATATGCAGCATTGTAATCCCATTGATACCCCTGTCATGCAAGATGAAGGCCTAAATACTGAGATGTGCCCTAAGACTCCAGAAGAAATTAAAGTGATGGAAACTGTTCCTTAGGCTAGTGCAGTCGGAAGTTTGATGTATGCTATGATGTGTATTCAACCTGACATATGCTATGCTGTGGGATTGGTTAGCCGATATCAATCAAATCCCGATCAAGCACACTGGAAAGCAATTAAGAGGATCCTGAGATACTTGAAGGGCACCATGGACTATCGACTTTGTTACCAAGGGAATGATTTACGCCTATTAGGCTATTTAGATGCCGATTGGGGTGGAGACCTGGATGAGCGTAAATCGACTTCTGGATATGCGTTCTTGCTCAATGGAGGTGTGATTTCTTGGAATAGCAAGAAACAGACATGCATGATCTTATCTATGATGGAGGCGGAATTTATTGCATATTCTGCCGCAGTGCAAGAAGCAGTATGGCTAAAACATTTCTTGAAAAATTTAGCCACTGTCACTGAAGTTCCAAGACCGGTGATAGTTTATTACGATAGTCAAGCAGCCATTGCCTATGTGAAAGATCTCAAGTATCATGGAAGAACAAAGCACATTGACATAAAGAATAATTTCATCAAAGATATTATAGCGCAAAAAGAAGTGATCCTGCAATACATTTCAACCAATAGAATGGTTGCTAATCCATTTACGAAAGCTATTCCTAGAGACATATTCTTGACCCATAGGATGTCACTAGGATTGCGTAGAATGTGATATTTGTTAATGTAAAGGATCATTGGTTTATGCATTTATGGACAGATGTATTGTACTTGTTTGTTTATTAGTGATTTGATGTTTTATCAATAAGTACAAATCCATTATAAGACTAGCACATACACATATATATTATTGAAAAGTATGTCAGCATGCAATGATTGGCTCACTCACACGAGCAATCGCCTGAAGTGTTGTAGTTAGCACGTTGAGATGAAACGTTATGTACAAATAAATGCTGAAGAGCAAGTTTGGTACATAAAATATGTCGGCTTGATTTGAGTCAAGATGAGGTCTGTTATTTGTTTATAATATGACTGAACATGATAGTCCCACAATCATGTATGCCTGAAAGATGCCGGATGCAAGTACTTAATTGGGCGCTATAGAAAGCGAGCTGATATAGCACTCGGACTAAACATGAGTACGTGAGAAGCACGTGACTATGTTTAGGCTAAAATCCATATAGTGGATATATTTGATAAATGACATACGCTCTTATAGAAAGAGTAATCCACTATAGCATGTAATTCATATTACATGTGCATTGTACGACCAATAAGGGAAGATGAGTAAAATTATCCCTATTTACTCATCGTGTGAGCCCTTGAGGTAATTTGTAATTTACCTCAATTTTGTGCCCTATGTTACTTCTGACTATGTTCTCAAAGTGAAATCAATGTTGCTACTTTAGCATGTTACGGGCGGTCATGAATAGATATGGCCTTATGGAACGTGTCTAGGAAAGCAATTGTTTTGAAATTGAGAGAGACATGAGTGCGAAGGAAGACTATTGTTGTTTTACATCTATCACGTGTATTTACTAATCGACCAATTATATCGCTCTCTGTGGTTGCGGATGTAATTATAAATACATGGTGTTTTTGAGAATAGTCAAGTATAGCCTTTAAGGGATGGTATACTTGGACTGATGTAACAAAATATGTCTGGGGCACTATGAGACATCGATTGTTTATTTCTTTTCGGGGTTGTTGTGACACCTCGAACCCTTCAAGGGTCGCCATATGCACCAACGTTACACCTTACTAGCTCTCTCTAGAAGACGCATCATAAATCATAGACATTTTTTTTTTCTTTAAAACGGTCCCAGCCACGACTCATTAGCGGAAGCAAAATAAAACATCACCATCTCTCCCTACCAACCATGAAACAAATACACACCACTAATCACCATGATTAATAGACAAGCCACGACACTTTATTTACATATATTTTCAAGATGGGATTTCTTTGGGTCGATACATCAAAAGGAAAAGCCAAGACTAGCCATGTCTGGCCTAAAACCTCAAAAAGAACCCTCGATCCGCTACAACTCTCGTGCAACAATCCCCATCATCGTGTCGACTAACTATCCCCAAAAAGATCCGGCTCCTACTGTCCACACACGGGCCCATCACACCCATCCCGGTGCATCAGGCGGTGGCGGCGGCAACATCCCTCGCATAACCCCATCTCGACGAACGTGGACGGATATGAACTCTTGTATGACAGGGCCCCCAGCCAGGCCCACATCACACATCACTAGACAAATATTGCACTCGAATAAAAGTCAGTCCAGAACATAGGGACAGCCAATCTCTGCGCACTCAACCTCTACATCGGAAGGTAGGCCGTAAAATACACCCCGCGCGACGACAGGGAGTGGCATGCTGCTAATCTGAAATCTTGGTCCCCAAAAGGGGTGAGTACAACCACTCAGCAGGTAAAGGAATCCAATAACCACTCAATGCATCATACAAGTAATACATGCATTCCAGGCGTTACTTACCTTGGAGCCATGCGTATACTATCATCACCACAATCATAACACATACATGTGTATCATCATGTCATACTCATATCATCGTCATCATGCCATTATCATATCGCACACATGTCATCATTATCATGGCATCATCACATCACACATGTCATCATCATCATGGCATCATCACATCACACATGTCATCATCATCATGACATCATCATATCATAGGTGATCATCATCATCGATTATACATATGTCATCATCATGCCATAGGTGATCGTCATCATATCACATCATACATTATCATCATCATGCATATCATCATGTCATATCACATCATGCATGGTTCAACTTCCACTTTTAACTTTCAATTTGATCACCACATCACCCTTCCTCGGATCACCACTTTCATCTCATATTTTACACTCGCATCCCATGCGAGAAAACCTCCGACATTCAGCCATTCAAGGCCACCGGGCATCCGGCTCCTCACATTCCGGCATCTCACACCCCAACTGGCATCATGAGGCATTCCCCTCGAGCAAAGACCTCCGACAGGGTTTCCGGCATTTACACTCCTTGGCCGGGCATCCCACACCCCAATCCTGGTATCGCGAGGCATTCCCTGGGGAAAGACTTCCGACAGGGCTTCCGGCACCCCTAACTTTCCGGCATCCTGAATCTCCCAGGGTCATCCAGCAATGTATCTCTATACATTCCGGGCATCATCATCCACCACAACCATCTCCTCATTTAACATTATTCATGTTCACCAATTTCGGTCTTAATTTAGCATGGCATATGATGTATTCGAAATCAACAATCATGTTTAGCATTGAATTCACACATGCATCTCAATGCATACATCAAGACCTCATCACACATACTACATGGTGCAATTATTTATAAAATAAAAATCATGGAATTTATGCCAATTAAAATAATCCATTTATCATGCCCCTTTTTATTTTATTTTTTTATTTAAATTCCACCTTGTGCCATTTCAAAAAATTAAATTTAACTATTTATATAATCTCAAAAATCATAAAATTAAGGCAAGTGATAAACAAGACAATAGGCTGATGATTTCATGCAAAATACATGGCCAAATAGAATTTCACATAATTTCATAGTTTCACACAAAACAGCATGTAATTTTCGGATGAATTCAGAATGCACAGTTTCCGAAGAAATTCGATTAAAATATCCATACGACCTCCAAAATTACGAAATTTTACCGAGTTATAGACAAGACACTAAAGTACATTTTTCATGAAGACTTCCAAGTCAGATTATTTTTAGATAAATTTCTACAGTCTCACGAAGCTTCTGGATCCAACACCGAATCGTCCAGTACATGCTTCTCCGAAATAGTGAGTTTTCACCTACCTATTCTTATTCTTTTTCTCTGAAATTTGGTCATGTTTTACATCAAGATGTTCTCTACAAGTTTCATGAAGAGATACAAGTCAAATAACCATAGTATAGTCGTCATTTAGGTCCATGAAGTCTTGGGTGTCCTGTAATACATCTCCAGAATTACCATCTTCAAAATCTAGTCGATTTACTAGGTTATACTTGTTCATTTTACTTCAAATTTGATTATGTTGTAGTTTAAGATGTCCCCTACAGCGTTCATGAAGAAAGCAAAGAGATATTCTTAGCACAAATCAACATGCAACCACAAATCCATCAAAAGGTCAATGAAATCTTTCCAG
The DNA here is from genome assembly GCA_014182405.2 of Eucalyptus sideroxylon. Lineage (NCBI taxonomy): Eukaryota > Viridiplantae > Streptophyta > Magnoliopsida > Myrtales > Myrtaceae > Eucalyptus > Eucalyptus sideroxylon. The sequence goes on along the minus strand of CM024550.2, from coordinate 36,668,554 downwards.
ATCTGAGGTCTCTGTAGGATGAGAGTTTAACCCCACAAATCTCCATCATGTTCCACCAAATTTTAGTATGTTGTAGTTTAAGATGTTAGCTACAATTTTCATTAAGAGATAGAAGCCAAAATTGGACTCTAAACATGCATGCAAGCTCACACAACATTCTGACTCAAACTGTTCAAGCGAAAACAGCAACACCACTCAAGAACAAGCCATCCAAGCTTCGGTTTTCCTCTCCTAATCACCCAAAATTCAACATACATGTAACACACACACATGCAAGAGCAGCTAGAGGACTCCAACTTGCCTCTAGACCGGACGGACGACGGCACACGGCGGCGAGCACGGCGGACGGACGGTGACGACTCCTCCTCCCTCTCGGCCACTCTCCCTCTCTCTCTCGCGAAATCTCTCTCTCTCTCCCTCTCTTGGCCAAATGAAGCAACCGGCCACCTCTCTCTCTCTCTTTCTTTTATCCCCCATTTCCTAATCATTAGTAATCATTGTTTGCCTCCTAATTAGCCAATGCATGCCATCTTCCTTTGTGCCACTTGTCTCAATGCATGCATAATGGGCTTTGAACTTGGGCTTGGGCTTGGGCCGGCCATTCTTGGGCCTCCCTCTTGGTCGACGGCAGCCCACTTGTGGGCTTCAATGGGCCGGCCAACTTGGCCCATTAAAGATCCACTCTTGGGCTTAAGGCCCAATCAAATTTATTTTTTTAATTTCTTCTATAAATTTTAAATTTTAACTTTCCACATGGCCAAAGTCTTGTGACATTTTATTTAATTCATAAGGTGCATGGCCAAGCATAGATTATCATCATTAATCTATCTAATTTAGAATCTCATAAACACAAGCACAAATCACCTAATCTTAAAAAGAAGCTAATGGCTAAAGCATAAACCATAGGTAATTTCATTACCTAATTAGAGGCTTTTACACATCTTATAACTTGACTTTGAATTTTGGGATGCCACAGTTGTAGCCATTATGTCATCCCTAACAGGTGCATAATTTGAGCTCCCAAGTGCAGGTGTACTCACTGGTCGCACGGCTTACTTGCCAGTATGAATTGTTTTGTAAAGTTGATGAATGTTGAACACCCTATATTCTTGAAAGAGAGCTATCAAGCCCATCATGTCTTGGTGGGAGATGTAGTATTTTATTAATTAATACGTCCATGATGGGGTGCGATTGGCACGCACCATTTCGACTTGATATGCTACGATGAAGGGGTGTGATGGGGTCATATAAAAGACCCCTGAAGACAACCGTTGGAGTGCTTGGACAAACGTACGTTCAGAAAATTTTCTTCCTTTCTCTCCCCTTTCCATCAAGGCGTTCCATTTTCTTTTTTACGAGAACGATTTGCATTTACGGCGTGGAAATCGGGTGCTTTCCTCTTGATCGCATCCAAACCGACGTGAGATAGTTTTTTGTTCGTGATTTATTCGCAATTCAACGTTCGTTCTGGGGTTAATTGCTATTTCCAACATGTTTGCATAAATTTTATAATGGATGATGCATAAATAAACCACTGGCAATCACACGATGTTTCAGTAGTATCCGTGGAGATGAATGCATGTTGGCTTTTTTTTTTTTTTCTTTTTTTCGGGTGGCTTAAGGGATTCGTTCCTCTCTTGCATGCTCCTTTTATTCGTCTTTCGCAATGGAAAACTTGGAACTTGAAGGAGCTTTGGTTTCTAATTTAAGAAGCAGCGACAGTTTCAACTGGAGTCGAACCGCGGAGTAGTGGGTTTTCATTTGACGCATTCTTCAGGTATTTCCAGCAAGCAATCACTCTCCTATTTCTTGAAATGAGAACAGTGTAAAAAGATCAGAGTTGGATGCAGAAAATTACGTCTTCTATTGTTCTTGCAGATGGGCACATTGCGACATTATAGATTTAAGTTTCATGTGATCTTAATAAGGAAGGTCGCGATTTTTCATTTTTCAAGCTAATGGTGAAGGGATGCACGGCTTTCCAGTTCTCCTTTTGTTTTAAATACTATAATAATAAGAATTAGCCAAGAAGAAAACCATTAATCATCTTTTATGTCTTTTGAAGTTTTTTTCCAAGCAACATATTACATTTTTTTTTTTTTGCCACAAAGATTGACAAAGAAGAAAGTCATTAACCACTGTTGAAACTCAATCATCCAGACCAATTCATACGAACTAGATCAATTCTGAAATTTATCACTTGATGTGTTGACACTTGATATTTCACTAAATGTCTTCATCTATCGAAAACCTTTATTTGATGGTATATGAAAGAAAAATTTTAATGATATATATATATATATATATATATATATTATCATTTGAAGTCTCTTTAATGTAGTATCATTGTCTTTGCTTTTGCATCCAACATTTTATAAGAAAAATGTGAGATTGTCATTGGATAATCGTATATTTTTCACATATTTATACATTATGGTTATATATAAACGTTACAGTAAAACTCGTTTGATTATGAGCTATGACCTTTTTTCAATTAATTGTGAAGGTAGAGGTGATCCATGCTCCGATTAAGGCATCCAGCCTAAATTTTCACCAAAGTTCATCATAAAAGTATGCTTTATGTAAATATTCTGGCCCACCATGTGTAACATGAGGAGAGTCCATGACTCGCGAGTGAAGACCATAAAAAGTAAGTCCGGAATTTATCAGTTAAAAAAGAAATAATAATCAAAGTGGGCTCCTGACGAGAAATTACTTGATGCACGAGCAAATGTGATCTTCTAAATGGTATGACATTCATCATGATGATTTATTCTGGCAATTGCTCGATGAAACTACTATATATGAAAGATTATGTTTAGTAACTGGTTAATGCATATAAAGAACCTATGTGGGACCTAATTATATTTCATAATTTTTGACTGAACCGAATTCAATTCGTACAAATATTGGATTGAACTGCGGCCCTTGTAAGGGAAAAAAGGTTCTACAATCTGGAAATGAGAGAAGGAAAGCTATAATGTTTGGCCCTATGCTTGCATCATCATTCCTCCGATGATATCGACTATCACTCTCACAGACTTGCGTCGATTGAAGACTTGAGCAAATCAATAACTTGGGATTTGAGTATACTGACATTTCAGTTGATCTTTGTCGCGACCTCTCTTTTTTTTCGTCTAGAAGAAAAGGAAGAAGGTTTAGAGGTATTTGCCTAAAGAGGCGGACCAACGGCCCGGATTAGGCGCGGGCTCTCCCAAGCCCATACCTCGCGCGACATTGGATTTTTGTTTTTAGTTCTTAATCACCTAAATATTTCTAGGAGTCACCACTAGCCTATTGGGGTCGGCTAGAAACCAATCGAGACATGGGAGTATTGTCTCGATTCCTACGCAACCGGAAATTTCTAGGAACGGGGACTTGTTTACACTAATATTTCTATTAGCGCCCTTGCGGTACCACAAACTTGAAAGGTTGTTCATCTAAATGGCCACACAATCTTGATTACCAATTATAATCCTTATAAAACCATTAAGCATCCATCCAAATGTTTTTTTTATAGGTTTGTTTTCCTTAATGTCCAGACTAATCCTAACATAATTTAGAAGAGAAATTTACACTCAAATTAATGAAAAACGGTGCGCAAATAAATATCCAAGAAATTGAAATGACTTGAAAGTAATGCGGAAAAGAAAGACCCGATACAAGTCGGGCAAATAATATTACATGGTTTAAGGATAACCAAGAACCTTTTGAAAATACATGGTTTAAGGCTAAACCATGAACCTTTAGAAATGCAAGGTTTAAGGATAACCAAGAACCTTTTGAAAATATATGGTTTAAGGCTAACTCATAAACCCTTTGAAATTGCAAGGTTTAAGGATAACCAAGAACCTTTTGAAAATGCATGGTTTAAGGCTAACCCATGAACCTTTAGAATTGCAAGATTTAAGGATAACCAAGAACTTTTTGAAAATATATGGTTTAAGGCTGAACCATGAACTCTTTGAAATTGCAAGGTTTAAGGATAACCAAGAACCTTTTGAAAATGCATGGTTTAAGGCTAACCCATGAACCTTTAGAATTGCAAGGTTTAAGGATAACCAAGAACCCTTTAGAATTGCAAGGTTTAAGGATAACCAAGAACCTTTTGAAAATATATGGTTTAAGGCTAACTCATAAACCCTTTGAAAGTGCAAGGTTTAAGGATAACCAAGAACCTTTTGAAAATATATGGTTTAAGGCTAACTCATAAACCCTTTGAAATTGCAAGGTTTAAGGATAACCAAGAACCTTTTGAAAATGCATGGTTTAAGGCTAACCCATGAACCTTTAGAATTGCAAGATTTAAGGATAACCAAGAACTTTTTGAAAATATATGGTTTAAGGCTGAACCATGAACTCTTTGAAATTGCAAGGTTTAAGGATAACCAAGAACCTTTTGAAAATGCATGGTTTAAGGCTAACCCATGAACCTTTAGAATTGCAAGGTTTAAGGATAACCAAGAACCCTTTAGAATTGCAAGGTTTAAGGATAACCAAGAACCTTTTGAAAATATATGGTTTAAGGCTAACTCATAAACCCTTTGAAAGTGCAAGGTTTAAGGATAACCAAGAACCTTTTGAAAATATATGGTTTAAGGCTAACTCATAAACCCTTTGAAATTGCAAGGTTTAAGGATAACCAAGAACCTTTTGAAAATGCATGGTTTAAGGCTAAACCATGAACCTTTAGAATTGCAAGGTTTAAGGCTAACCAAGAACCTTTTGAAAATATATGGTTTAAGGCTAACTCATAAACCCTTTGAAATTGCAAGGTTTAAGGATAACCAAGAACCTTTTGAAAATGCATGGTTTAAGGCTAACTCATAAACCCTTTGAAATTGCAAGGTTTAAGGATAACCAAGAATCTTTTGAAAATGCATGGTTTAAGGCTAACCCATGAACCTTTAGAATTGCAAGGTTTAAGGATAACCAAGAACCTTTTGAAAATGTATGGTTTAAGGCTAACTCATAAACCCTTTGAAATTGCAAGGTTTAAGGATAACCAAGAACCTTTTGAAAATGCATGGTTTAAGGCTAACCCATGAACCTTTAGAATTGCAAGGTTTAAGAATAACCAAGAACCTTTCGAAAATGCATGGTTTAAGGCTGAACCATGAACTCTTTGAAATTGCAAGGTTTAAGGATAACCAAGAACCTTTCGAAAATGCATGGTTTAAGGCTGAACCATGAACTCTTTGAAATTGCAAGGTTTAAGGATAACCAAGAACCTTTTGAAAATGCGTGGTTTAAGGCTAACCCATAAACCTTTAGAATTGCAAGGTTTAAGGATAACCAAGAACCTTTCGAAAATGCATGGTTTAAGGCTGAACCATGAACTCTTTGAAATTGCAAGGTTTAAGGATAACCAAGAACCTTTTGAAAATGCATGGTTTAAGGCTAACCCATGAACCCTTTGAAATTGTGTGGTTTTACAAGAGGAAACTATCATTCGAGAATATTCTGAAATGGATATTGCACATCAAATAGTACTCATTATAACAAATATTCTAGTAGCGAAAGCATACTAGATGAGGTCAAGTTCAACATATGTCATTAGAAACAATATCAAAAGTGTATCGGTAATGAGAAGGCAATGATTACATAAACAAATCAAACTAGTTCCAACAACTTGACAAACTCGCAAAACTGTCATCACGCTCGAATGATATCATTAATCGTCAAATTCTTTTGGAAGAAAAGTCCTTGTCGAAATGACTTTGACTCATGAGAAAGGTCTATTAAGTATGCTGAGCAAGGACACCTAGTTAGAAAGGGCTTCTCACATATTCTCAAGAAAATGTCTATTTGATCCCATCTATTCATATGAGAAATAAACTAATCACCCAATCTCATTCTTTCAGTGTGCAAGGCTTTGAATCATTCGCAATAAGTACACATTGACCAATCTAAGAGGTCTTTTAGAAGGACCGTAGTGCAGGTTTGGTCATGGTTTTAGCAATGGATAAGCATCATTGGCTATGAAATGAATTAATCACCGATCAACATCTTCGCTAGGTTTACAAGTCAAGAAACCTTAAGATGAGATAAGACAACCTTACTCTCACTTCTTCGAGCGGCATCTTCTGTAGGAAGTCCTTATTTCCACTTTGAATCATCCAAATCTAAAGAGAGTTTGGAAATGGTTGTAATGTTGATTCGGGGAAAGGTTCAAAAGGCTTAGCTCAAAAGGCTTAGAACTTTTTGTCAAAGGGGGATTGGGAGTTGGTGATTATTATGGCATCATTACCATATCATCCATTTTTTTAAAGCACTCAATGTTTAGAATTCAAATTGTCTCGAAAGTCCTTTGACTAATCATCTTAACATAATGGCTTTTGCATTTGCAATGATTTTCTTTTCAATGCAAGCATTTTTTTTGCCATTTTTGCTTCACAAAGATATTCCTCTTGATGCAATTGTTTTTCTTCCACTCTCTCCCCTTTTTTTGGCATTGGCCTTGCTTTTACCGTGCACGCTACTTTTTCATGCCCCTTAATTTTCACTTAACTTTTGTTCTTTTGAACTTTTTGAGCTCTTGGGGCTTTCAAGATGCTTTTCATATTCTCATGTAAACACCAATTGCATTGGTAAATCATGTGCCCTGCCCCCAATGTGGGGAGATAATCACCACTCGAGTTTCAAAATGAATAGTTAGGCTCAATATGGTTTAAGCAAAGGGTATTGGTGTTTGGGTAGAGAAAAGAATGCTCTTCTTCACCTTGGGATGCTTCGAGCTTCCATAAGAATTCACCTAAAGTCACCGCAAAAAGATTTATGCAAGTGAGAGTAAAGAAACCTTTCTCATCTTTCCTCTCCAAATAATGTTAACCCAAACCTCCGTAATTGCCCCATCGTGGGGTGGTTCTTGACAGGGGTATTTTGTAGAAAATTCTTCACATTAAAAGGCTCAAATGGGCTAACTATTGTCACCTGTAGTGTGTATGATAGAGGAAATAAATGCCTCTTATCATCTTGATCTATGTACCGCTTGCGAATGAATTCATTGACCTTAAACGACACGGGTTTTCTTTTTCACTCGAATCCCAGAGTGCTTAAAGGACATGTTTGGAAATGGGTTGCCTTTCCTCATCCTAAGTGTTTCTCGCTTGGCATAAGTAACATCGCCTTTCATTTTTGTTGAGAACATCTAGGTGGATTAACCTCCATAGAGAATTTTGATTCAAAATGAGTGATCCATTGAGTGGATGGACAATTTAAAGACAAAGAAGATTTTTGCAAAATTTGTGGAAAACTTGTTTCTTCAATTTCCAGTTTTGTGCTTGTTTCTAGAAAAACACTAAATGTTCTTTTTTATGCGATGGAAATTCTCCATTTGTTTTTCATTTGATTTTGAGAAGAAGGGTATTTACCTGTGCCTTAGTAGTCGACGACCCTACGAAGAACAAAAAGGAATGTGTTAGTACATGAATCCTCAAGGGTCGTAAAATTGGAAACGATACAACATTACCCTTGGTCAGTTTCACCATTTGGCAACAAACAGCGGAATGAATGTATTGTTTTAAGGCTTGAAGAGAATCTCAGGTCTTTGGTCTCATTTGTTCAAGCATTTTCTTCTTTTTACAAAAATAAGAGATGCAAAAGTTTTTTTTTTTTTTTACATGGCAACCTCGTTGCCGTTTCCGGGGATCAAACCCCGTACCTCTCGGACCCGTTCATTCATTCCCCATACCACCAGGCCGAAGCGCTGGTAGTGTCCATGGGGCGCTTCCTTTTTTATTTAATTGAACCGGCTCTAGAATGACACATCTTTCAAATCAAGGTAAGTGAATTTGACACGTATTACCTCCACATGCTTGCTTGGTCAATATAGATTATGCTTAAATCAATTTTTCGAGTTTGTTCCTCGAATACCAACACTTCCTATCAAACAAGGGAACTACGTCAAAATTGAAGTTTAGATGAGGCATTTTGGAAACGATACCGAATTACCCTTCTCCTGCATCTGACTTTAAATGTCTTGTGTTTCCTCTTCATGTGCTTTTGCTCCTCAGGTGTTAACATTTCCTTGAAGATCTTGTTTTCAAATGGGCCAATTAGACGTTATCAAATTCACTCATTCTGAGTGGGCATCAAAGATGAAAGGAGAGGGGTACTCCTTGTTTCAACATGTGCGGGCATTGCTTCTTAGATGTTTTACTCCATTTATTCCATCAAAATGGATGGTTGGGCCTTAGCATGCCTTCTTGGTATAAGGTGTTGCTTCGGCAGTCAATTTGCACCTTTTCCTACAAGAAATGGGGCATGTTATTTATATTCCACAATTGAATTGGACTAATTTAGGGACGATACTCCTTTTGTGCTGAATCAATTGACTTTGTTTCATCTTGCTTCACAAGTGAGAGTCACTCTACTTTGAGTTACTTGCCCAGTTTATCAACTGCAAGGGAAAAGAGATGTAATATGTTATTTTCATATTCAACGCAATTCATTTTAGGAACGATATACTCCCTTTTACGGCATAGCTGATGATTGCGTTCCATCCCATTTCCTTGGCCATGGAGAGGATTTGCTCTCATGATTGACAGCAATTCACTTGGCAAATGTCTATTCCATTTGAATATTTTCCTTTTTAGAAGTCGGGTGACTTAAGCATTGCGTGCCCCCAATCCATTTTGTGGCCATCTGCCCCAATTAAAATTTCCTACACATATGGAAACAATGTATTATTTCTATTCTTAGGTACATTAGGTTTAGGAACGAAGTACACCCTTTTTCAAAGTGGGGCAATTCCGCATCTCATCATATCTTTGTGGAAGAAGGGAAGATATTGTCCTCATGGTCGAATGTATGCCACATTGAGTTAGATAACTTGTCCATATGTAGCTTCATTATGTTGGATTGGTGAATCTTCATTTCATTTGAATCCTTCATGCTTTACTCAGTTTCCCACGTACCCCTTTCAGGCTAGGTGATTTTTTTGCCATTTTTGGTGTGTCAATTCATTTCCCACTTCACAATCTGTAAGCATGGGTGGCTATGTCAGTTTATGAATGAGTTGTTTTGACTTTTGAAATGAACACACCCTTTTTAGAGATCGTGTGATTCTGGACTAGGCTGTCCTCCCCGTGTAATCTTATTGCTTGCAAGTAATTTGCCTCAGTAAAATCTGCACAAAGTGCAAGGACAAGTCATTCCTAAAATAAATTGAATTTAACTTAAAACGATTACCACATTTTATTTGAAGGTAACATTTGATGACCGATTCTTGTTTGTGTACATCTACATCTTGAAGTGTTGTCTTGTAGACCACCAATAATCATCTCCATACAGGATTGGAAGCCAAGAAACTGTTGGAAGTGTAGGGATTACAGTTGCTTCTTGTTTGCAACCAACGCAGTAGTTTGATGCCAAAGAATGTCTATAGATTTCTTCTTCCACGAAGAATGTCAAATTAATATGAGCTCGTCCAGGATGTGGAACTTCATTAGGCCAGTAGATTTGTGATCTTCGAGACTTTGATGGTTCTTTTCACACATAATCACGATATTTGAATTCATATGTCTATTAGGAAAGGCCCGCGCTTTTGTCACTTCCTTGAACAAACTGTCATTTTACCTATTTGACAAAAATGGATGGTCGAGTTAGTTGTTGAATAAGAAATTCCTATTGGAACGATTACAACCTTACCCCCTCAAAGCATCATTCTGCAGATCAACCTACGAAAGTGATTAAGTGAAGAGATAAAATATTTTCCAAGTTCTTCTTGAAACTCATTTTCAAACATTTTGAAGCTAGGTCCGTTTGAAGTGTTTTAAAGGATATGATTTTTACAAACTCTAACTTCATTATTCAAAATGTGAGTTGTATGATTTATAAAAGCATTTGATTGGGTCCACAATCAAAACCCAAAATGCAAAACACGGTTCCTAATAGGAATAATGACAAGGATAAAGTACAAGAAGCTCTTTCGTAGAGGAGCATAATAAACACAATTCTCGTCCTAGCTTTAAAGTCCACTTTTGGCATGGTCAAGCAAGAGGAGTTCAATGAATGGTTGTCATGCATGACCTGCAAAAGGAAGATAATGTCAGTACATGAATGAAAATTGATCTTTCAATAAAGCCGCCTCTTAATTTGAAATCAAGGCGACAATACCTTCTCCGTAGTATCCACTTATGAGAATTTGGTATTTCACAAGATTTTATTAGTAAGAGGAGATTTCATTAAAAGATCGATTCGTGGCTATCAATTGAATGCCCACTTTGTTCCAAAAGTTTCATACACAAATTGGGCATTGATTTTGAAAGATTCACTTGTAATTTCACTCATGCAAAGGTGAGGTGATTTTTACTTTGAGAAATCAATACACAAAATGTGATTTGAATTTCTCAAATCCGACCAAGAATTTTCTTGAAAATTTGATTTTAATTTTATGCCCCAAAATGTAATCTTGACTTGGAAGAATTTCTATACAAAATGTGACTTTGAGTTTGTAATTGAAAATTTCAACAAAAATATATGTTCTAAATCTATGCCAGATCAGGTGCATTTGAAATGTTTGTTTATCAAGAGTGAGTGTCAAGCCCATATTGCCAAGGGCATTCCATTGATTTCCGAATATCCAAAAATGAAAATTTCAATCCGAAGTGAGCAAGTAGATGGAGAAATCATACTTACAGTGGGTGAAGAGACTTTTTTTTTTTTTTTAATCATATAGACACGCAGATGTAAACTTGTGAGGTTTGATGCATAAAGGTGGATTTCTAAAGGCTTAAGGTTCCCATTTTGATTAGATCAAAACAGTTTTCCCACTCCGCACTTACATCAAACAGTTCTCTTTATCATTAATCAAAATGAGCGGGACCAAAAGTGGATAACCATGGGTCATTCCCACGCAAGTTCCATCTTTTGGCACCTCCTATGGGCTTCCTAGTGCGATCGGGGGTTTTAGATCGCGGGTTGTGTGTGTAAATGTGTAGTGCTAAGATAAGTATAAAGGCACGCACATCGATTGATATCCAAACAACACTTCAATTTCATCCATATAGGCATACATTCTTACGCTCCCTACAAAAGAAATGGGTCATCAAACACTCCACCTCTTATTACTCCAAACCTACAAAAACATTTAACACATTGTTAGTGGACTAACCTTATTTTCCACACGACTTTGACACGCGCTATCAAATGAAGACCATGTTAGTGAATAACCAATCAAGTTATTACGGCCTAAGTCCTCTAAGGTTTGCAACCAAGTCCCAAGTGGAGTCGCCAAGCTATCGCGACCTCTCTTTTTTTCGTTTGGAAGAAAAGGAAGAAGGTTTAGAGGTATTTGCCTAAAGAGGCGGACCAATGGCCCTAGATTAGGCGTGGGCTCTCCCAAGCCCATACCTCACGCGACATTGGATTTTCTTTTTAGGTCTTAATAACCTAAATATTTCTAGGAGTCGCCACTAGCCTATTGGGGTCGGCTAGAAACCAATCGAGACATCGAGTGTTGTCTCGATTCCTACGCAACAAGAGATTTCTAGGAACGAGGACTTGTTTACACTAATGTTTCTATTAGTGCCCTTTGCGGTACCACGAACTTGAAAGGTTGTTCATCTAAATGGCCACACAATCTTGATTACCAATTATAATCCTTATAAAACCGCTAAGCGTCAATGCAAATGTTTTTTTTTTTAGGTTTGTTTTCCTTACTGTCTAAACTAATCCTAACATAATTTAGAAAAGAAATTTACACTCAAATTAATGAAAAGCGGTGCGCAAGTAAATATTCAAGAAATTAAAATGACTTGAAAGTAATGCGGAAAAGAAAGACCCGATACAAGTCGGGCAAATAATATTACATGGCCTTATTATCACGCCCCGGGACAGGACCCCCTTGAGCAAAATGGAAATTTAAATATGCATGAAATTACTCTAGATAATTTTAATCTATGCAAAAATGAATTATTTACAAAAATGATCATACAATACCAAAATAGCATTAAATTAGAAAATGGCCTTTTAAAATTATGAAAATTTCATAGATGTCATTTTTGCCTTAGTTTGATACCATCTATCACTTTTATATTTTTTTTAAATTTTTGATTTTGGATTTTTATTTTTTAAAATAATAATAATAATTTCCTAAACCAATATATGCTAACATCGAACAACGCAGCATATGAATATCACAAATAACCAAGCTCAAATCGACTGTTTTAAGATCGAAACTTAGTTTGCGATTTCGTTGAACACTTGGCGTGCATCAAATCACCCCAAACCAACTTTCTCGCCATGTTGGTGGTCTTAATCTCAACCCATAAGCAACCTCATGTGAAACTAAAGTATCAAGATTATACTACCACATGCAAGGAGCAAGATTAGACAGAAATCATAGCTTAAAACACAAAAGAACTAAGTTGAAATCGGTCTCAAATATGCGGGTTTGAGCTGATTTTGCAAATCTGGGTTTGAACCCAAGTCAAGCAAATAGGTTGCATGCTCATATTCAAGCCCCAACACCCATCACATACGACATCTAAGGAAAACATTACTTAATCCAAGTGAAAGTAGGTAACATGAGCTTTCAAATGCAACAAACATCATAGAAAATGACCAACCGAACACATCAAAACAATCTCACCAAAAAGCACACATGCAAAACTCTTGAAGAGATTTCAACACTTAGAAAATTTCAGCCTCAAAATTAGTTTCTTAGACTAGTTTTCCTTGATTTTTCACAATTAAAACATGTTCAAACTCGAACAAAAATACATCTAGGATACTTACCCTGCTTCCTAGTATCTTTTCAAGTGGTTCTTGGCCAAGGAAATCGAGAAATGGTCCTCTGGAAGCACGTGGAAGTTGGTTCCTTTAAACTGGAAAATGAGATATGCAGAGAAAACTGACAATGGAGGTTCTTGTTGACCTCTAAAATTAGAATTCAAGACCCTTTTTGTTGAAATAATTAACACCAAAACAAAACTATATGTATTCTAGTTTTTGGTGAAAGTCAAAATTTTCATCATTTGTCTCTCAATTTGCTCAAAACACTCGCCCTCCTCACCTATGACCAACCGGGCTCAACACTTAGAAAAATTTTCGGACTTTCTTGGCCTGCTAGGAGGGTACTGTTTCTGGGGCTTTAGGAGACCTTCCCTGAACTCCATTTTGGACGTGCAACCTATGGATGGAAAGATCTTTATGAAAGTTTCACTCTCTAGTTGAAAGTTTTGGCTAATTTTGAATGAAAGTTTGCGAAAATTCCATTTTTTTCTCTGAAGGTTGATCTAGAATTTTGGGTTTGCTTGTTCTAGAGTTGCTTTTGAGGGCCTCTTTGGGGACGATCGTGAGCTCTCTCCTCTCCCTCTCGTCTCCTCTCTCTCCACCTCGAAAGACCTCCTTCCGTGATCTTATCCCCTCAATTAGAGGATTTTTTGGTCTGTATTTTGTCCACCTACCAAGCTTGTCAACAAGGCTACTTCACCCACTCTCTGACTTAGTCAATTTTTCCACTTCTGCAGATGTTGAGTGTCCGGGATTTGGTGCGATTTTCCCGTGCCTTCAGTAGCTTATCTCTGACCAATGTTTGTCCACTTGCAGTACCAATGATGCTCTTCCATCACGTGTAGATATCGGGCTGGTTGAGCAGCTGAGGAAGATATGGTGAGGCCACCAAGTTGCTTACTCAGCAACTCCTGAATTGAGACCAACTCATGGACTGAGTTTTGATTACTGATTTGAGTGCTTTAATCATCAATTTGGCTGTGGTTTTGATCAATTAGCAAGCTCATGTATAGTAATTTAAGATCTCGACCAGATTTTGCAATTGTGCCTACCCAATTTTGTAAGAAAGTCCTCAAAGTTAGCCATTTTCTTATCCGAAAATACCTAATTCAAGGCAAATTTGGTCATTTTGGCCTAATTTGATTGATCGACTCTGTCCAAGTTCAATTTCAACTTAATTGGTGACCAAGATGATGATTTAAGGGTTCGGGTGAAATTTGCGAATTTTATTGGTCCCTCAACTTTGAAAATTGCATTTTGGCCCCAACTTGCTTCTTCTTCTTCTTCTTTTCTTTTTTTTTTTTAAAGGAAAACATCTTCCATTTAAAACACTATATTAAACACCTAGATAATCTATATGCAGGAATTTGATATGAAATATTTTTGAGCAAAATTTAGGTGTCAACAATCTTTTCCACAAATTTACTTGACTAACTAGGTCAATTTTAATGAAGACTTGAAAAGTAAGTGCAAAGATGGATATGGAAATGATCAAGATCCCATAAATGCGCCTCTTTCTCAAAAGAGCAAGATAACAAATATGATTGAGATTCATCATTTTGTACTGTTTAATCATCATCCCCATATTTTTGAATATGTGCTAAAAAAATAAAAAAGGAAAGATTTATCTCACAATATATTGTCAATGCAGAAAAAAAAAAATCTTCAATGCATAAGGCCCAATTTGCCCTCTTCAAAAATCTTACTACGTTCCCTACTTAAAAAGATGATGTGACAATAAAATGAATCCTGCTAAGAAGTGTCCTGAGACACTTGTTAAACATGTTTAATGCAGAAAGATTCGATTTTCAAAATATTAATTGTGTATGTCATGAAGTGCGTTATAATTTGCGATATTTTGTTCAAATGCTCTGCAGACATTGTTCAAGTAAAATCCTAGTAAAATTTATTCTTGTACAAACGGAGCATCAACCTAGTAAAAAAGGA
>CM024550.2:36483447-36653769 GCA_014182405.2 Eucalyptus sideroxylon | reverse complement strand
AAAACTGGGAATTTTTTCTCGTCGAGCCATCGTGTTCTTGTTTCAGCGGGCCTTCAGGCTGCTGTGGTTTGCTAAATGATGGGACGGATTGATGGAATGCTTTTGGAAGCCAAGATTCTCATCGGATTTCCAACACTCGTGTTTTTTCAGCCAAAAAATGGCCGGAAAGGGAATTTTCTATGGAAAAACATGAAATTTTCTCTCGTGGAGCCTTCGTCTTCTTGTTTCAGCGGGCCTTCAGGCTGTGGTGTGCTAAATGATGGGACGGATTGATGGAATGCTTTTGGAAGCCAAGATTCTCATCGGATTTCCAACACTCGTGTTTTTAAGCCAAAAAATGGCCGGAAAGGGAATTTTCTATGGAAAAACAGGGAATTTTCTCTGTCGAGCCTTCGTGTTCTTGTTTCAGCGGGCCTTCAGGCTGCTGTGGTTTGCTAAATGATGGGACGGATTGATGGAATGCTTTTGGAAGCCAAGATTCTCATCGGATTTCCAACACTCGTGTTTTCTAAGCCAAAAAATGGCCGGAAAGGGAATTTTCTATGGAAAAACAGGGAATTTTTCTCGTGGAGCCTTCGTGTTCTTGTTTCAGCGGGGAGGCTGCTGTGGTTTGCTAAATGATGGGACGGATTGATGGAATGCTTTTGGAAGCCAAGATTCTCATCGGATTTCCAACACTCGTGTTTTTAAGCCAAAAAATGGCCGGAAAGGGAATTTTCTATGGAAAAACAGGGAATTTTTCTCGTGGAGCCTTCGTGTTCTTGTTTCAGCGGGCCTTGTTTCAGCGGGCCTAAATGATGGGCGGATTGTGGTTTGCTAAATGATGGGACGGATTGATGGAATGCTTTTGGAAGCCAAGATTCTCATCGGATTTCCAACACTCGTGTTTTTAAGCCAAAAAATGGCCGGAAAGGGAATTTTCTAAAAACATGAGGAATTTTTTCTCTGGTCGAGCCTTCGTGTTCTTGTTTCAGCGGGCCTTCAGCTGCCTTGTGGTTTGCTAAATGATGGGACGGATTGATGGAATGCTTTTGGAAGCCAAGATTCTCATCGGATTTCCAACACTCGTGTTTTTTCAGCCAAAAAATGGCGGGAAAGGGAATTTTCTATGGAAAAACATGAAATTTTCTCTTAGGAGCCTTCGTGTTCTTGTTTCAGCGGGCCTTCAGGCTGCTGTGGTGTGCTAAATGATGGGACGGATTGATGGAATGCTTTTGGAAGCCAAGATTCTCATCGGATTTCCAACACTCGTGTTTTCTAAGCCAAAAAATGGCCGGAAAGGGAATTTTCTATGGAAAAACTGGGAATTTTCTCTGTCGAGCCTTCGTGTTCTTGTTTCAGCGGGCCTTCAGGCTGTGGTTTGCTAAATGATGGGACGGATTGATGGAATGCTTTTGGAAGCCAAGATTCTCATCGGATTTCCAACACTCGTTTTTTCAAAGCCAAAAAATGGCCGGAAAGGGAATTTTCTATGGAAAAACATGAAATTTTTCTGTGGAGCCTTCGTGTCTTCTTGTTTCTTGTTTCAAAGCCTTCAGGCTGCTGTGGTGTGCTAAATGATGGGACGGATTGATGGAATGCTTTTGGAAGCCAAGATTCTCATCGGATTTCCAACACTCGTGTTTTTAAGCCAAAAAATGGCCGGAAAGGGAATTTTCTATGGAAAAACAGGAAAGGGAATTTTTTTCTCGTCGAGCCTTCGTGTTCTTGTTTCAGCGGGCCTTCAAGCTGCTGTGGTTTGCTAAATGATGGGACGGATTGATGGAATGCTTTTGGAAGCCAAGATTCTCATCGGATTTCCAACACTCGTGTTTTTTCTGCCAAAAAATGGCCGGAAAGGGAATTTTCTATGGAAAAACAGGGAATTTTCTCTGTCGAGCCTTCGTGTTCTTGTTTCAGCGGGCCTCCAGGCTGCTGTGTGGTTTGCTAAATGATGGGACGGATTGATGGAATGCTTTTGGAAGCCAAGATTCTCATCGGATTTCCAACACTCGTGTTTTTTAAGCCAAAAAATGGCCGGAAAGGGAATTTTCTATGGAAAAACATGGAATTTTTCTCGTCGAGCCTTCGTGTTCTTGTTTCAGCGGGCCTTCAGGCTGCTGTGGTTTGCTAAATGATGGGACGGATTGATGGAATGCTTTTGGAAGCCAAGATTCTCATCGGATTTCCAACACTCGTTTTTTCTAAGCCAAAAAATGGCCGGAAAGGGAATTTTCTATGGAAAAAAACTGGGAAATTTTTCTCGTCGAGCCTTCGTGTTCTTGTTTCAGCGGGCCTTCAGGCTGCTGTGGTTTGCTAAATGATGGGACGGATTGATGGAATGCTTTTGGAAGCCAAGATTCTCATCGGATTTCCAACACTCGTCGTGTTTTTTAAGCCAAAAAATGGCCGGAAAGGGAATTTTCTATGGAAAAACATGAAATTTTCTCTGTGGAGCCTTCGTCTTCTTGTTTTTTCGTGGGCCTTCATGGCTGCTTTTGTGGTGTTTGCTAAATGATGGGACGGATTGATGGAATGCTTTTGGAAGCCAAGATTGGAAGCCAAGATTCCCATCGGATTTCCAACACTCGTGTTTTTAAGCCAAAAAAATGGCCGGAAAGGGAATTTTCTATGGAAAAACATTGGGAATTTTCTCTCATCGGAGTCGAGCCTTCGTGTTCTTGTTTCAGTGGGGGCCTTCGGGCCTTGGCTGCTGTGGTTTGCTAAATGATGGGACGGATTGATGGAATGCTTTTGGAAGCCAAGATTCTCATCGGATTTCCAACACTCGTTTTCTAAGCCAAAAAATGGCCGGAAAGGGAATTTGCTATGGAAAAACAGGGAATTTTCTCGGTGGAGCCTTCGTGTTCTTGTTTCAGCGGGCCTTCAAAGGCTGCTGTGGTTTGCTAAATGATGGGACGGATTGATGGAATGCTTTTGGAAGCCAAGATTCTCATCGGATTTCCAACACTCGTGTTTTTAAGCCAAAAATGGCCGGAAAGGGAATTTTCTATGGAAAAACATGGGAATTTTTCTCGTGGAGCCTTCGTCTTCTTGTTTCAGCGGGCCTTCGCTGCTGTGTGGTGTGCTAAATGATGGGACGGATTGATGGAATGCTTTTGGAAGCCAAGATTCTCATCGGATTTCCAACACTCGTGTTTTCTAAGCCAAAAAATGGCCGGAAAGGGAATTTTCTATGGAAAAACTGGGAATTTTTCTGTCGAGCCTTCGTGTTCTTGTTTCAGCGGGCCTTTCAGGCTGCTTTGTGGTTTGCTAAATGATGGGACGGATTGATGGAATGCTTTTGGAAGCCAAGATTCTCATCGGATTTCCAACACTCGTGTTTTTAAGCCAAAAATGGCGGAAAGGGAATTTTCTATGGAAAAAGGGAATTTTCTATGGAAAAACGGATTGGAATTTTCTCGTCGAGCCTTCGTGTTCTTGTTTCAGCGGGCCTTCTTGTTTCAGCGGGCCTTGCTTGTGGTTTGCTAAATGATGGGACGGATTGATGGAATGCTTTTGGAAGCCAAGATTCTCATCGGATTTCCAACACTCGTGTTTTTTCAGCCAAAAAATGGCCGGAAAGGGAATTTTCTATGGAAAAACATGAAATTTTCTCTCGTGGAGCCTTCGTCTTCTTGTTTCAGCGGGCCTTCAGGAGGCTGCTGTGGTGTGCTAAATGATGGGACGGATTGATGGAATGCTTTTGGAAGCCAAGATTCTCATCGGATTTCCAACACTCGTGTTTTTAAGCCAAAAACTAGCCGGAAAGGGAATTTTCTATGGAAAAACAGGGAATTTTCTCTCGTCGAGCCTTCGTGTTCTTGTTTCAGCGGGCCTTCAAAGCTGCTGTGGTTTGCTAAATGATGGGACGGATTGATGGAATGCTTTTGGAAGCCAAGATTCTCATCGGATTTCCAACACTCGTGTTTTTAAGCCAAAAAATGGCCGGAAAGGGAATTTTCTATGGAAAAACTATGGGAATTTTCTCTGTCGAGCCTTCGTGTTCTTGTTTCAGCGGGCCTTCATTGGCTGCTTTTGTGGTTTGCTAAATGATGGGACGGATTGATGGAATGCTTTTGGAAGCCAAGATTCTCATCGGATTTCCAACACTCGTGTTTTTAAGCCAAAAAATGGCGGAAAGGGAAATGGGAATTTTCTATGGAAAACGGGAAGGGAATTTCTAAATGATCGGATTGATGGAAGCCCAAGATTCTTGTTTTCGTGTTTTTTAAGGGCCGGAAAGGGAATTTTCTATGGAAAAACATGGAAGTCGAGCCTTCGTGTTCTTGTTTCAGCGGTTTGTGGTTTGCTAAATGATGGGACGGATTGATGGAATGCTTTTGGAAGCCAAGATTCTCATCGGATTTCCAACACTCGTGTTTTTTAAGCCAAAAAATGGCCGGAAAGGGAATTTTCTATGGAAAAACATGAAATTTTCTCTGTGGAGCCTTCGTCTTCTTGTTTCAGCGGGCCTTCAGGCTGCTGTGGTGTGCTAAATGATGGGACGGATTGATGGAATGCTTTTGGAAGCCAAGATTCTCATCGGATTTCCAACACTCGTGTTTTTAAGCCAAAAAATGGCCGGAAAGGGAATTTTCTATGGAAAAACAGGGAATTTTCTCTGTCGAGCCTTCGCCTTCTCTTTCTTGTTTCAGCGGCCTTCAGCTGCTGTGGTTTGCTAAATGATGGGACGGATTGATGGAATGCTTTTGGAAGCCAAGATTCTCATCGGATTTCCAACACTCGTGTTTTTAAGCCAAAAAATGGCCGGAAAGGGAATTTTCTATGGAAAAAAGGGAATTTTCTCTGTCGAGCCTTCGTGTTCTTGTTTCAGCGGGCCTTCGGGCTGCTGTGGTTTGCTAAATGATGGGACGGATTGATGGAATGCTTTTGGAAGCCAAGATTCTCATCGGATTTCCAACACTCGTGTTTTTTTAAGCCAAAAAATGGCCGGAAAGGGAATTTTCTATGGAAAAAAACATGGAATTTTTCTCGTGGAGCCTTCGTCTTCTTGTTTCAGCGGGCCTTCGGGCTGCTGTGGTGTGCTAAATGATGGGACGGATTGATGGAATGCTTTTGGAAGCCAAGATTCTCATCGGATTTCCAACACTCGTGTTTTCTAAGCCAAAAATGGCCGGAAAGGGAATTTTCTATGGAAAAACATGGGAATTTTCTCTCGTCGAGCCTTCGTGTTCTTGTTTCAGCGGGCCTTCGGGCTGCTGCTGTGGTTTGCTAAATGATGGGACGGATTGATGGAATGCTTTTGGAAGCCAAGATTCTCATCGGATTTCCAACACTCGTGTTTTTTCTAAGCCAAAAAATGGCCGGAAAGGGAATTTTCTATGGAAAAACATGAAATTTTCTCTGTGGAGCCTTCGTGTTCTTGTTTCAGCGGGCCTTCAGGCTGCTGTGGTTTGCTAAATGATGGGACGGATTGATGGAATGCTTTTGGAAGCCAAGATTCTCATCGGATTTCCAACACTCGTGTTTTCTAAGCCAAAAAATGGCCGGAAAGGGAATTTTCTATGGAAAAACATGGGAATTTTTTCTCGTCGAGCCTTCGTGTTCTTGTTTCGGGCGGGCCTTCAGGCTGCTGTGGTTTGCTAAATGATGGGACGGATTGATGGAATGCTTTTGGAAGCCAAGATTCTCATCGGATTTCCAACACTCGTGTTTTTAAGCCAAAAAATGGCCGGAAAGGGAATTTTCTATGGAAAAACAGGGAATTTTTCTCTGTCGAGCCTTCGTGTTCTTGTTTCAGCGGGCCTTCGTGGCTGCTAAATGGTTTGCTAAATGATGGGACGGATTGATGGAATGCTTTTGGAAGCCAAGATTCTCATCGGATTTCCAACACTCGTGTTTTTTCAGCCAAAAATGGCCGGAAAGGGAATTTTCTATGGAAAAACAGGGAATTTTCTCTGTGGAGCCTTCGTCTTCTTGTTTCAGCGGGCCTTCAGGCTGCTGTGGTGTGCTAAATGATGGGACGGATTGATGGAATGCTTTTGGAAGCCAAGATTCTCATCGGATTTCCAACACTCGTGTTTTTTAAGCCAAAAACTAGCCGGAAAGGGAATTTTCTATGGAAAAACAACGAATTATCTCTGTCGAGCCTTCGTGTTCTTGTTTCAGCGGGCCTTCAGGCTGCTGCTGTGGTTTGCTAAATGATGGGACGGATTGATGGAATGCTTTTGGAAGCCAAGATTCTCATCGGATTTCCAACACTCGTGTTTTTCTAAGCCAAAAAATGGCCGGAAAGGGAATTTTCTATGGAAAAACATGGAATTTTTCGAGCCTTCGAGCCTTCGTGTTCTTGTTTCAGCGGGCCTTCATGGCTGCTGTGGTTTGCTAAATGATGGGACGGATTGATGGAATGCTTTTGGAAGCCAAGATTCTCATCGGATTTCCAACACTCGTGTTTTTTAAGCCAAAAAATGGCCGGAAAGGGAATTTTCTATGGAAAAACAGGGAATTTTTCTCGTCGAGCCTTCGTGTTCTTGTTTCAGCGGGCCTTCAGGCTGCTGTGGTTTGCTAAATGATGGGACGGATTGATGGAATGCTTTTGGAAGCCAAGATTCTCATCGGATTTCCAACACTCGTGTTTTTAAGCCAAAAAATGGCCGGAAAGGGAATTTTCTATGGAAAAACATGGGAATTTTTCTGTGGAGCCTCAAGTGTTCTTGTTTGGAATTTTCTATGGGCGGGGGCTGCGGCGGGTGCTAAATGCTGTGGTTTGCTAAATGATGGGACGGATTGATGGAATGCTTTTGGAAGCCAAGATTCTCATCGGATTTCCAACACTCGTGTTTTTTAAGCCAAAAAATGGCCGGAAAGGGAATTTTCTATGGAAAAACTGGGAATTTTCTCTGTCGAGCCTTCGTGTTCTTGTTTCAGCGGGCCTTCAGGCTGCTGTGGTTTGCTAAATGATGGGACGGATTGATGGAATGCTTTTGGAAGCCAAGATTCTCATCGGATTTCCAACACTCGTGTTTTTAAGCCAAAAAATGGAAAGGGAATTTTCTATGGAAAACATGAAATTTTTCTGTGGAAAGCGGGCCTTCAGCTGCTGTGTGGTTTGCTAAATGATGGGACGGATTGATGGAATGCTTTTGGAAGCCAAGATTCTCATCGGATTTCCAACACTCGTGTTTTTAAGCCAAAAAATGGCGGAAAGGGAATTTTCTATGGAAAAAACAGGGAATTTTCTGTCGAGCCTTCGTGTTCTTGTTTGCGGGCCTTCAGGCTGCTGTGGTTTGCTAAATGATGGGACGGATTGATGGAATGCTTTTGGAAGCCAAGATTCTCATCGGATTTCCAACACTCGTGTTTTTTCAGCCAAAAAATGGCCGGAAAGGGAATTTTCTATGGAAAAACTGGGAATTTTCTCTGTCGAGCCTTCGTGTTCTTGTTTCAGCGGGCCTTCAGGCTGCTGTGGTTTGCTAAATGATGGGACGGATTGATGGAATGCTTTTGGAAGCCAAGATTCTCATCGGATTTCCAACACTCGTGTTTTTTCAGCCAAAAAATGGCCGGAAAGGGAATTTTCTATGGAAAAACATGAAATTTTCTCTGTGGAGCCTTCGTCTTCTTGTTTCAGCGGGCCTTCAGGCTGCTGTGGTGTGCTAAATGATGGGACGGATTGATGGAATGCTTTTGGAAGCCAAGATTCTCATCGGATTTCCAACACTCGTGTTTTCTAAGCCAAAAAATGGCCGGAAAGGGAATTTTTCATGGAAAGACTGGGAATTTTCTCTCGTCGAGCCTTCGTGTTCTTGTTTCAGCGGGCCTTCAGGCTGCTGTGGTTTGCTAAATGATGGGACGGATTGATGGAATGCTTTTGGAAGCCAAGATTCTCATCGGATTTCCAACACTCGTGTTTTCTAAGCCAAAAAATGGCCGGAAAGGGAATTTTCTATGGAAAAACATGAAATTTTCTCTGTGGAGCCTTTGTCTTTCTTGTTTCAGCGGGCCTTCAGGCTGCTGTGGTGTGCTAAATGATGGGACGGATTGATGGAATGCTTTTGGAAGCCAAGATTCTCATCGGATTTCCAACACTCGTGTTTTTCTAAGCCAAAAAATGGCCGGAAAGGGAATTTTCTATGGAAAAAAAAATTTTTGGGAATTTTCTCTCGTCGAGCCTTCGTGTTCTTGTTTCAGCGGGCCGGGCTGCTGTGGTTTGCTAAATGATGGGACGGATTGATGGAATGCTTTTGGAAGCCAAGATTCTCATCAGATTTCGAACACTCGTGTTTTTTAAGCCAAAAACTAGCCGGAAAGGGAATTTGCTATGGAAAAACAGGGAATTTTCTCGGTGGAGCCTTCGTGTTCTTGTTTCAGCGGGCCTTCAGGCTGCTGTGGTTTGCTAAATGATGGGACGGATTGATGGAATGCTTTTGGAAGCCAAGATTCTCATCGGATTTCCAACACTCGTGTTTTCTAAGCCAAAAAATGGCCGGAAAGGGAATTTTCTATGGAAAAACAGGGAATTTTCTCTCTCGAGCCTTCGTGTTCTTGTTTCAGCGGGCCTTCAGGCTGCTGTGGTTTGCTAAATGATGGGACGGATTGATGGAATGCTTTTGGAAGCCAAGATTCTCATCGGATTTCCAACACTCGTGTTTTTAAGCCAAAAAATGGCCGGAAAGGGAATTTTCTATGGAAAAACAGGGAATTTTCTCTCGTCGAGCCTTCGTGTTCTTGTTTCAGCGGGCCTTGCTGCTAAATGATGGGACGGATTGATGGGATTTCCAACACTCGTGTTTTTGCTAAATGATGGGACGGATTGATGGAATGCTTTTGGAAGCCAAGATTCTCATCGGATTTCCAACACTCGTGTTTTTTAAGCCAAAAAATGGCCGGAAAGGGAATTTTCTATGGAAAAAAACTGGGAATTTTCTCTGTCGAGCCTTCGTGTTCTTGTTTCAGCGGGCCGGGCTGCTGTGGTTTGCTAAATGATGGGACGGATTGATGGAATGCTTTTGGAAGCCAAGATTCTCATCGGATTTCCAACACTCGTTTTTTCTAAGCCAAAAATGGCCGGAAAGGGAATTTTCTATGGAAAAACATGAATTTTTCTCGTGGAGCCTTCGTGTTCTTGTTTCAGCGGGCCTTCAGGCTCTTTGTGGTTTGCTAAATGATGGGACGGATTGATGGAATGCTTTTGGAAGCCAAGATTCTCATCGGATTTCCAACACTCGTGTTTTTAAGCCAAAAAATGGCCGGAAAAGGAATTTTCTATGGAAAAACATGGGAATTTTTCTCGTCGAGCCTTCGTGTTCTTGTTTCAGCGGGCCTTCAGGCTGCTGTGTGGTTTGCTAAATGATGGGACGGATTGATGGAATGCTTTTGGAAGCCAAGATTCTCATCGGATTTCCAACACTCGTGTTTTTTCAGCCAAAAAATGGCCGGAAAGGGAATTTTCTATGGAAAAACATGAAATTTTCTCGTGGAGCCTTCGTCTTCTTGTTTCAGCGGGCCTTGAGCTGCTGTGGTGTGCTAAATGATGGGACGGATTGATGGAATGCTTTTGGAAGCCAAGATTCTCATCGGATTTCCAACACTCGTGTTTTTTAAGCCAAAAATGGCCGGAAAGGGAATTTTCTATGGAAAAACATGGGAATTTTCTCTGTCGACCCTTCGTGTTCTTGTTTCAGCGGGCCATCAGGCTGCTGTGGTTTGCAAAATGATGGGACGGATTGATGGAATGCTTTTGGAAGCCAAGATTCTCATCGGATTTCCAACACTCGTGTTTTTAAGCCAAAAAATGGCCGGAAAGGGAATTTTCTATGGAAAAACATGAATTTTTTCGTGGAGGGAATTTTCCTCGAGCCTTCGTGTTCTTGTTTCAGCGGGCCTTCGGGCTGCTGTGGTTTGCTAAATGATGGGACGGATTGATGGAATGCTTTTGGAAGCCAAGATTCTCATCGGATTTCCAACACTCGTGTTTTTAAGCCAAAAAATGGCCGGAAAGGGAATTTTCTATGGAAAAATGGGAATTTTCTCTCGTCGAGCCTTCGTGTTCTTGTTTCAGCGGGCCTTCAGCTGCTGTGGTTTGCTAAATGATGGGACGGATTGATGGAATGCTTTTGGAAGCCAAGATTCTCATCGGATTTCCAACACTCGTGCCAAAAAATTTTTTTTCTAAGCCAAAAAATGGCCGGAAAGGGAATTTTCTATGGAAAAACATGGGAATTTTCTATCAGGGAATTTTCTCCGTCGAGCCTTCGTGTTCTTGTTTCAGCGGGGGGCCTTAAATGATGGGCTGTTGTGGTTTGCTAAATGATGGGACGGATTGATGGAATGCTTTTGGAAGCCAAGATTCTCATCGGATTTCCAACACTCGTGTTTTTTAAGCCAAAAACTAGCCGGAAAGGGAATTTTCTATGGAAAAACAACGAATTTTCTCGGTGGAGCCTTCGTGTTCTTGTTTCAGCGGGCCTTCAGGCTGCTGTGGTTTGCTAAATGATGGGACGGATTGATGGAATGCTTTTGGAAGCCAAGATTCTCATCGGATTTCCAACACTGTTTTTTAAGCCAAAAAATGGCCGGAAAGGGAATTTTCTATGGAAAAAATGGGAATTTTTTCTGTCGAGCCTTCGTGTTCTTGTTTCAGCGGGCCTTCGAGGCTGCTGTGGTTTGCTAAATGATGGGACGGATTGATGGAATGCTTTTGGAAGCCAAGATTCTCATCGGATTTCCAACACTCGTGTTTTTTCAGCCAAAAAATGGCCGGAAAGGGAATTTTCTATGGAAAAACATGAAATTTTCTCTGTGGAGCCTTCGTCTTCTTGTTTCAGCGGGCCTTCAGGCTGCTGTGGTGTGCTAAATGATGGGACGGATTGATGGAATGCTTTTGGAAGCCAAGATTCTCATCGGATTTCCAACACTCGTGTTTTCTAAGCCAAAAAATGGCCGGAAAGGGAATTTTCTATGGAAAAACTGGGAATTTTTCTCGTCGAGCCTTCGTGTTCTTGTTTCAGCGGGCCTTCAGGCAGCTGCTGTGGTTTGCTAAATGATGGGACGGATTGATGGAATGCTTTTGGAAGCCAAGATTCTCATCGGATTTCCAACACTCGTGTTTTTTAAGCCAAAAAATGGCCGGAAAGGGAATTTTCTATGGAAAAAAAACATGGGAATTTTTCTCGAGCCTTCGTGTTCTTGTTTCAGCGGGCCTTCAGGCTGCTGTGGTTTGCTAAATGATGGGACGGATTGATGGAATGCTTTTGGAAGCCAAGATTCTCATCGGATTTTCAACACTCGTGTTTTTTCAAAAAGCCAAAAATGGCCGGATTGATGGAATGCTTTTGGAAAAGGGAATTTTCTATGGAAAAACATGAAATTTTTCTCGTGGAGCCTTCGTCTTCTTGTTTCAGCGGGCCTTCAGCTGCTGCTGTTTGTGGTGTGCTAAATGATGGGACGGATTGATGGAATGCTTTTGGAAGCCAAGATTCTCATCGGATTTCCAACACTCGTGTTTTCTAAGCCAAAAAATGGCCGGAAAGGGAATTTTCTATGGAAAAACAGGGAATTTTCTCTGTCGAGCCTTCGTGTTCTTGTTTCAGCGGGCCTTCAGGCTGCTGTGGTTTGCTAAATGATGGGACGGATTGATGGAATGCTTTTGGAAGCCATGATTCTCATCGGATTTCAATCACCCGTGTTTTTTCAGCCAAAAAATGGCCGGAAAGGGAATTTGCTATGGAAAAACAGGGAATTTTCTCGGTGGAGCCATCGTCTTCTTGTTTCCGCGGGCCTTCAGGCTGCTGTGGTTTGCTAAATGATGGGACGGATTGATGGAATGCTTTTGGAAGCCAAGATTCTCATCGGATTTCCAACACTCGTGTTTTTTCAGCCAAAAAATGGCCGGAAAGGGAATTTTCTATGGAAAAATTTTCTATGGAAAAACAGGGAATTTTTCTCGTCGAGCCTTCGTGTTCTTGTTTCAGCGGGCCTTCAGGCTGCTGTGGTTTGCTAAATGATGGGACGGATTGATGGAATGCTTTTGGAAGCCAAGATTCTCATCGGATTTCCAACACTCGTGTTTTTAAGCCAAAAAATGGCCGGAAAGGGAATTTTCTATGGAAAAACAGGGAATTTTTCTCGTCGAGCCTTCGTGTTCTTGTTTCAGCGGGCCGGGCTGCTGCTGTGGTTTGCTAAATGATGGGACGGATTGATGGAATGCTTTTGGAAGCCAAGATTCTCATCGGATTTCCAACACTCGTGTTTTTTAAGCCAAAAAATGGCCGGAAAGGGAATTTTCTATGGAAAAAAACAGGGAATTTTTCTCGTCGAGCCTTCGTGTTCTTGTTTCAGCGGGCCTTCGGGGCTGCTGTGGTTTGCTAAATGATGGGACGGATTGATGGAATGCTTTTGGAAGCCAAGATTCTCATCGGATTTCCAACACTCGTGTTTTTAAGCCAAAAAATGGCCGGAAAGGGAATTTTCTATGGAAAAACTGGGAATTTTCTCTGTCGAGCCTTCGTGTTCTTGTTTCAGCGGGCCTTCGGGGCTGCTGTGGTTTGCTAAATGATGGGACGGATTGATGGAATGCTTTTGGAAGCCAAGATTCTCATCGGATTTCCAACACTCGTGTTTTTAAGCCAAAAAATGGCCGGAAAGGGAATTTTCTATGGAAAAACATGAAATTTTCTCGTGGAGCCTTCGTCTTCTTGTTTCAGCGGGCCTTCAGGCTGCTGTGGTGTGCTAAATGATGGGACGGATTGATGGAATGCTTTTGGAAGCCAAGATTCTCTCGGATTTCCAACACTCGTGTTTTCTAAGCCAAAAAATGGCCGGAAAGGGAATTTTCTATGGAAAAAGGAATTTTCTCTCGAGCCGAGCCTTCGTGTTCTTGTTTCAGCGGGCCTTGAGGCTGTGGTTTGCTAAATGATGGGACGGATTGATGGAATGCTTTTGGAAGCCAAGATTCTCATCGGATTTCCAACACTCGTGTTTTTTTTAAGCCAAAAAATGGCCGGAAAGGGAATTTTCTATGGAAAAACATGGGAATTTTCTGTCGAGCCTTCGTGTTCTTGTTTCAGCGGGATGCTCTTTGTGGTTTGCTAAATGATGGGACGGATTGATGGAATGCTTTTGGAAGCCAAGATTCTCATCGGATTTCCAACACTCGTGTTTTTCGGAAAGGGAATTTTCTATGGAAAAACTGGGAATTTTCTCGTCGAGCCTTCGTGTTCTTGTTTCAGCGGGCCTTCAGGCTTTGTGGTTTGCTAAATGATGGGACGGATTGATGGAATGCTTTTGGAAGCCAAGATTCTCATCGGATTTCCAACACTCGTGTTTTTTAAGCCAAAAACTAGCCGGAAAGGGAATTTTCTATGGAAAAACAAATTATCTCTGTCGAGCCTTCGTCTTCTTGTTTCAGCGGGCCTTCAGGCTGCTGTGGTGTGCTAAATGATGGGACGGATTGATGGAATGCTTTTGGAAGCCAAGATTCTCATCGGATTTCCAACACTCGTGTTTTTAAGCCAAAAAATAGCCGGAAAGGGAATTTTCTATGGAAAAACAGGGAATTTTTCTCGTCGAGCCTTCGTGTTCTTGTTTCAGCGGGCCTTCAGGCTGCTGTGGTTTGCTAAATGATGGGACGGATTGATGGAATGCTTTTGGAAGCCAAGATTCTCATCGGATTTCCAACACTCGTGTTTTTAAGCCAAAAAATGGCCGGAAAGGGAATTTTCTATGGAAAAACAGGGAATTTTCTCTGTGGAGCCTTCGTCTTCTTGTTTCAGCGGGCCTTCGGGCTGCTCTTGTGGTGTGCTAAATGATGGGACGGATTGATGGAATGCTTTTGGAAGCCAAGATTCTCATCGGATTTCCAACACTCGTGTTTTTTTTAAGCCAAAAAGCCAAAAAATTCGAAAAAAAGGGAATTTTCTATGGAAAAACAGGGAATTTTCTCTGTCGAGCCTTCGTGTTCTTGTTTCAGCGGGCCTTCGGGCTGCTGCTAAATGATGGGACGGATTGATGTTTGCTAAATGATGGGACGGATTGATGGAATGCTTTTGGAAGCCAAGATTCTCATCGGATTTCCAACACTCGTGTTTTCTAAGCCAAAAAATGGCCGGAAAGGGAATTTGCTATGGAAAAACAGGGAATTTTCTCGGTGGAGCCTTCGTGTTCTTGTTTCAGCGGGCCTTCAAGCTGCTGTGGTTTGATAAATGATGGGACGGATTGATGGAATGCTTTTGGAAACCAAGATTCTCATCGGATTTCCAACACTCGTGTTTTTTTAAGCCAAAAAATGGCCGGAAAGGGAATTTTCTATGGAAAAAACAGGGAATTTTTCTCGAGTCGAGCCTTCGTGTTCTTGTTTCAGCGGGCCTTCAGGCTGCTGTGGTTTGCTAAATGATGGGACGGATTGATGGAATGCTTTTGGAAGCCAAGATTCTCATCGGATTTCCAACACTCGTGTTTTTTCTAAGCCAAAAAATGGCCGGAAAGGGAATTTTCTATGGAAAAACATGGAATTTTTTTTTTTGTGGAGCCTTCGTGTTCTTGTTTCAGCGGGGGCTGCTGTGGTGTGCTAAATGATGGGACGGATTGATGGAATGCTTTTGGAAGCCAAGATTCTCATCGGATTTCCAACACTCGTGTTTTTTAAGCCAAAAACTAGCCGGAAAGGGAATTTTCTATGGAAAAACATACGAATTTTCTCTCGTCGAGCCTTCGTGTTCTTGTTTCAGCGGGCCTTCAGGCTGCTGTGGTTTGCTAAATGATGGGACGGATTGATGGAATGCTTTTGGAAGCCAAGATTCTCATCGGATTTCCAACACTCGTGTTTTTTAAGCCAAAAAAAATGGCCGAAAGGGAATTTTCTATGGAAAAACAGGGAATTTTCGTCGAGCCTTCGTGTTCTTGTTTCAGCGGGCCTTCAGGCTGCTGTGGTTTGCTAAATGATGGGACGGATTGATGGAATGCTTTTGGAAGCCAAGATTCTCAGATTTCAACATCGGTTTTTCCAAAAATCGTTTTTGGAAAAAAGCAAAAAATGGCCGGAAAGGGAATTTTCTATGGAAAATGGGAATTTTTTCTTTTGGAAAAAATCGGAATTTTCTCTCGTGGAGCCTTCGTGTTCTTGTTTCGGCGGGCCTTCGGGCTGTGTGGTTTGCTAAATGATGGGACGGATTGATGGAATGCTTTTGGAAGCCAAGATTCTCATCGGATTTCCAACACTCGTTTTTTAAGCCAAAAAATGGCCGGAAAGGGAATTTTCTATGGAAAAACAGGGAATTTTTCTCGTCGAGCCTTCGTGTTCTTGTTTCAGCGGGCCTTCAGGCTGCTGTGGTTTGCTAAATGATGGGACGGATTGATGGAATGCTTTTGGAAGCCAAGATTCTCATCGGATTCCAACACTCGTGTTTTCTAAGCCAAAAAATGGCCGGAAAGGGAATTTTCTATGGAAAAAAAACTGAATTTTTTCTCGTCGAGCCTTCGTGTTCTTGTTTCGGGCGGGCCTTCAGGCTGCTGTGGTTTGCTAAATGATGGGACGGATTGATGGAATGCTTTTGGAAGCCAAGATTCTCATCGGATTTCCAACACTCGTGTTTTTCAGCCAAAAAATGGCCGGAAAGGGAATTTTCTATGGAAAAACATGAAATTTTTTCTCGTGGAGCCTTCGTCTTCTTGTTTCAGCGGGCCTTCGGGGCCTTGTGGTGTGCTAAATGATGGGACGGATTGATGGAATGCTTTTGGAAGCCAAGATTCTCATCGGATTTCCAACACTCGTGTTTTTTCAGCCAAAAAATGGCCGGAAAGGGAATTTTCTATGGAAAAACTGGGAATTTTCTCTGTCGAGCCTTCGTGTTCTTGTTTCAGCGGGCCTTCAGGCTGCTGTGGTTTGCTAAATGATGGGACGGATTGATGGAATGCTTTTGGAAGCCAAGATTCTCATCGGATTTCCAACACTCGTGTTTTATAAGCCAAAAAATGGCCGGAAAGGGAATTTTCTATGGAAAAACATGGAATTTTTCTCTGTGGAGCCTTTCGTCTTCTTGTTTCAGCGGGCCTTCAGGCTTGTGGTGTGCTAAAATAAATGATGGGACGGATTGATGGAATTCTTTTGGAAACCAAGATTCTCATCGGATTTCCAACACTCGTGTTTTTTAAGCCAAAAAATGGCCGGAAAGGGAATTTTCTATGGAAAAAAGGGAATTTTCTATGGAAAAAAACATGGAATTTTTCTCGTCGAGCCTTCGTGTTCTTGTTTCTATGGAAAAAGCGGGCCTTCAGTCTTCTTGCTGCTGTGGTTTGCTAAATGATGGGACGGATTGATGGAATGCTTTTGGAAGCCAAGATTCTCATCGGATTTCCAACACTCGTGTTTTTTAAGCCAAAAAATGGCCGGAAAGGGAATTTTCTATGGAAAAACTGGGAATTTTCTCTGTGGAGCCTTCGTGTTCTTGTTTCAGCGGGCCTTCAGGCTGCTGTGGTTTGCTAAATGATGGGACGGATTGATGGAATGCTTTTGGAAGCCAAGATTCTCATCGGATTTCCAACACTCGTGTTTTTTTAGCCAAAAAATGGCCGGAAAGGGAATTTTCTATGGAAAAACAGGGAAATTTTCTTCGAGCCTTCGTGTTCTTGTTTGGCGGGCCTTTCTTGGTTTGCTAAATGATGGGACGGATTGATGGAATGCTTTTGGAAGCCAAGATTCTCATCGGATTTCCAACACTCGTGTTTTTTAAGCCAAAAACTAGCCGGAAAGGGAATTTTCTATGGAAAAACAACGAATTATCTCTGTCGAGCCTTCGTGTTCTTGTTTCAGCGGGCCTTAAGGCTGCTGTGGTTTGCTAAATGATGGGACGGATTGATGGAATGCTTTTGGAAGCCAAGATTCTCATCGGATTTCCAACACTCGTGTTTTTTAAGCCAAAAAATGGCCGGAAAGGGAATTTTCTATGGAAAAACATGGGAATTTTCTCTGTCGAGCCTTCGTGTTCTTGTTTCAGCGGGCCTTCAGGCTGCTGTGTTTTGCTAAATGATGGGACGGATTGATGGAATGCTTTTGGAAGCCAAGATTCTCATCGGATTTCCAACACTCGTGTTTTCTAAGCCAAAAAATGGCCGGAAAGGGAATTTGCTATGGAAAAACAGGGAATTTTCTCGGTGGAGCCTTCGTGTTCTTGTTTCAGCGGGCCTTCAGGCTGCTGTGGTTTGCTAAATGATGGGACGGATTGATGGAATGCTTTTGGAAGCCAAGATTCTCATCGGATTTCCAACACTCGTGTTTTTAAGCCAAAAAATGGCCGGAAAGGGAATTTTCTATGGAAAAACTGGGAATTTTTCTCGTCGAGCCTTCGTGTTCTTGTTTCAGCGGGCCTTCATGGGGGCTGCTGTGGTTTGCTAAATGATGGGACGGATTGATGGAATGCTTTTGGAAGCCAAGATTCTCATCGGATTTCCAACACTCGTGTTTTTAAGCCAAAAAATGGCCGGAAAGGGAATTTTCTATGGAAAAACAGGGAATTTTCTCTGTCGAGCCTTCGTGTTCTTGTTTCAGCGGGCCTTCAGGCTGCTGTGGTTTGCTAAATGATGGGACGGATTGATGGAATGCTTTTGGAAGCCAAGATTCTCATCGGATTTCCAACACTCGTGTTTTTAAGCCAAAAAATGGCCGGAAAGGGAATTTTCTATGGAAAAACATGAAATTTTTGTGGAGCCTTCGTCTTCTTGTTTCAGCGGGCCTTCAGGCTGCGTGGTGGTGTGCTAAATGATGGGACGGATTGATGGAATGCTTTTGGAAGCCAAGATTCTCATCGGATTTCCAACACTCGTGTTTTCTAAGCCAAAAAATGGCCGGAAAGGGAATTTTCTATGGAAAAACTGGGAATTTTTCTCGTCGAGCCTTCGTGTTCTTGTTTCAGCGGGCCTTCAGGCTGCTGTGGTTTGCTAAATGATGGGACGGATTGATGGAATGCTTTTGGAAGCCAAGATTCTCATCATCGGATTTCCAACACTGTGTTTTTTCAGCCAAAAATGGCAAAAAATGGGAAAGGGAATTTTCTATGGAAAAACATGAAATTTTCTCTCGTGGAGCCTTCGTCTTCTTGTTTCAGCGGGCCTTCAGGCTGCTGTGGTGTGCTAAATGATGGGACGGATTGATGGAATGCTTTTGGAAGCCAAGATTCTCATCGGATTTCCAACACTCGTGTTTTTCTAAGCCAAAAAATGGCCGGAAAGGGAATTTTCTATGGAAAAACAGGGAATTTTCTCTCGTCGAGCCTTCGTGTTCTTGTTTCAGCGGGCCTTCAGGCTGCTGCTGTGGTTTGCTAAATGATGGGACGGATTGATGGAATGCTTTTGGAAGCCAAGATTCTCATCGGATTTCCAACACTCGTGTTTTTTCTAAGCCAAAAAATGGCCGGAAAGGGAATTTTCTATGGAAAAAAGGGAATTTTTTCAAGGTGGAGCCTTCGTGTTCTTCGGGCCTTCGTCTTCTTGTTTCAGCGGGCCTTGGCTGCTTTGTGGTTTGCTAAATGATGGGACGGATTGATGGAATGCTTTTGGAAGCCAAGATTCTCATCGGATTTCCAACACTCGTGTTTTTAAGCCAAAAAATGGCCGGAAAGGGAATTTTCTATGGAAAAACAGGGAATTTTTCTCGTCGAGCCTTCGTGTTCTTGTTTCAGCGGGCCTTCAGGCTGCTGTGGTTTGCTAAATGATGGGACGGATTGATGGAATGCTTTTGGAAGCCAAGATTCTCATCGGATTTCCAACACTCGTGTTTTTAAGCCAAAAAATGGCCGGAAAGGGAATTTTCTATGGAAAAACATGGGAATTTTTTCTGTGTCGAGCCTTCGTGTTCTTGTTTCGGGCCGGGCCTTCAGGCTGCTGTGGTTTGCTAAATGATGGGACGGATTGATGGAATGCTTTTGGAAGCCAAGATTCTCATCGGATTTCCAACACTCGTGTTTTTTAAGCAAAAAATGGCCGGAAAGGGAATTTTCTATGGAAAAACAGGGAATTTTCTCGTCGAGCCTTCGTGTTCTTGTTTCAGCGGGCCTTCTTGGGCTGCTGTGGTTTGCTAAATGATGGGACGGATTGATGGAATGCTTTTGGAAGCCAAGATTCTCATCGGATTTCGGTGTTTTTTCCAACACTCGTGTTTTTTAAGCCAAAAAATGGCAAAAATGGCCGGAAAGGGAATTTTCTATGGAAAAACATGAAATTTTTCTGTGGAGCCTTCGTCTTCTTGTTTCAGCGGGCCTTCAGGCTGCTTTGTGGTGTGCTAAATGATGGGACGGATTGATGGAATGCTTTTGGAAGCCAAGATTCTCATCGGATTTCCAACACTCGTGTTTTCTAAGCCAAAAAATGGCCGGAAAGGGAATTTTCTATGGAAAAACTGGGAATTTTCTCTGTCGAGCCTTCGTGTTCTTGTTTCAGCGGGCCTGGCTGCTGTGGTTTGCTAAATGATGGGACGGATTGATGGAATGCTTTTGGAAGCCAAGATTCTCATCGGATTTCCAACACTCGTGTTTTTTAAGCCAAAAAATGGCCGGAAAGGGAATTTTCTATGGAAAAACATGTAATTTTCTCTGTGGAGCCTTCGTGTTCTTGTTTCAGCGGGCCTTCAGGCTGCTGTGGTGTGCTAAATGATGGGACGGATTGATGGAATGCTTTTGGAAGCCAAGATTCTCATCGGATTTCCAACACTCGTGTTTTATAAGCCAAAAAATGGCCGGAAAGGGAATTTTCTATGGAAAAACGGGAATTTTTTCGTCTTGAGGAGCCTTCGTTTTAAATGATGGGACGGATTGATGGAATGCTTTTGGAAGCCAAGATTTCGGATTTCCAACACGTGTTTTTAAGCCAAAAAATGGCCGGAAAGGGAATTTTCTATGGAAAAACTGGGAATTTTTCTCGTCGAGCCTTCGTGTTCTTGTTTCAGCGGGCCTTGAGCTGCTGTGGTTTGCTAAATGATGGGACGGATTGATGGAATGCTTTTGGAAGCCAAGATTCTCATCGGATTTCCAACACTCGTGTTTTTTAAGCCAAAAAATGGCCGGAAAGGGAATTTTCTATGGAAAAACAGGGAATTTTCTCTGTGGAGCCTTCGTGTTCTTGTTTCAGCGGGCCTTCAGAGGCTGTGGTTTGCTAAATGATGGGACGGATTGATGGAATGCTTTTGGAAGCCAAGATTCTCATCGGATTTCCAACACTCGTGTTTTCTAAGCCAAAAAATGGCCGGAAAGGGAATTTTCTATGGAAAAACAGGGAATTTTCTCGGTGGAGCCTTCGTGTTCTTGTTTCAGCGGGCCTTCAGGCTGCTGTGGTTTGCTAAATGATGGGACGGATTGATGGAATGCTTTTGGAAGCCAAGATTCTCATCGGATTTCCAACACTCGTGTTTTCTAAGCCAAAAAATGGCCGGAAAGGGAATTTTCTATGGAAAAACATGAAATTTTCTCTGTGGAGCCTTCGTCTTCTTGTTTCAGCGGGCCTTCAGCCTTCAGGCTGTTTGTGGTGTGCTAAATGATGGGACGGATTGATGGAATGCTTTTGGAAGCCAAGCCATTCTCATCGGATTTTTTCCAACACTCGTGTTTTCTAAGCCAAAAAATGGCCGGAAAGGGAATTTTCTATGGAAAAAATGGGAATTTTCTCTGTCGAGCCTTCGTGTTCTTCTTGTTTGCGGGGCCTTCAGGCTGCTGTGGTTTGCTAAATGATGGGACGGATTGATGGAATGCTTTTGGAAGCCAAGATTCTCATCGGATTTCCAACACTCGTGTTTTTTAAGCCAAAAAATGGCCGGAAAGGGAATTTTCTATGGAAAAACATGAATTTTTCTCGTGGAGCCTTCGTCTTCTTGTTTCAGCGGGCCTTCAGGCTGCTGTGGTGTGCTAAATGATGGGACGGATTGATGGAATGCTTTTGGAAGCCAAGATTCTCATCGGATTTCCAACACTCGTGTTTTATAAGCCAAAAAATGGCCGGAAAGGGAATTTTCTATGGAAAAACTGGGAATTTTCTCTGTCGAGCCTTCGTGTTCTTTTTTCAGCGGGCCTTCGGGCTGCTGCTGTGGTTTGCTAAATGATGGGACGGATTGATGGAATGCTTTTGGAAGCCAAGATTCTCATCGGATTTCCAACACTCGTGTTTTTTCTAAGCCAAAAAATGGAATTTTCTATGGAAAAAAGGGAATTTTCTATGGAAAAACGGGGGAATTTTTTCTCATGGAGCCTTCGTGTTCTTGTGTTTTTCAAAAATGGCGGGCCTTGGAGGTGTTCTTGGCCTTGCGTGGTTTGCTAAATGATGGGACGGATTGATGGAATGCTTTTGGAAGCCAAGATTCTCATCGGATTTCCAACACTGTGTTTTTAAGCCAAAAAATGGCCGGAAAGGGAATTTTCTATGGAAAAACAGGGAATTTTCTCGTCGAGCCTTCGTGTTCTTGTTTCGGGCGGGCCTTCAAAGTGGTTTGCTAAATGATGGGACGGATTGATGGAATGCTTTTGGAAGCCAAGATTCTCATCGGATTTCCAACACTCGTGTTTTCTAAGCCAAAAAATGGCCGGAAAGGGAATTTTCTATGGAAAAACATGGAATTTTCTCTGTGGAGCCTTCGTCTTCTTGTTTCAGCCGGGCCTTCAGGCTGCTTTGTGGTGTGCTAAATGATGGGACGGATTGATGGAATGCTTTTGGAAGCCAAGATTCTCATCGGATTTCCAACACTCGTGTTTTCTAAGCCAAAAAATGGCCGGAAAGGGAATTTTCTATGGAAAAACATGGAATTTTCTCTCGAGCCTTCGTCGAGCCTTCGTGTTCTTGTTTCAGCGGGCCTTGGAAGGCTGCTGTGGTTTGCTAAATGATGGGACGGATTGATGGAATGCTTTTGGAAGCCAAGATTCTCATCGGATTTCCAACACTCGTGTTTTTTAAGCCAAAAAATGGCCGGAAAGGGAATTTTCTATGGAAAAACAGGGAATTTTCTCTGTGGAGCCTTCGTCTTCTTGTTTCAGCGGGCCTTCAGGCTGCTGTGGTTTGCTAAATGATGGGACGGATTGATGGAATGCTTTTGGAAGCCAAGATTCTCATCGGATTTCCAACACTCGTGTTTTATAAGCCAAAAAATGGCCGGAAAGGGAATTTTCTATGGAAAAATGGGAATTTTCTCTCGTCGAGCCTTCGTGTTCTTGTTTCAGCGGGCCTTCAGGCTGCTGTGGTTTGCTAAATGATGGGACGGATTGATGGAATGCTTTTGGAAGCCAAGATTCTCATCGGATTTCCAACACTCGTGTTTTTTCAGCCAAAACATGGCCGGAAAGGGAATTTTCTATGGAAAAACATGAAATTTTCTCTGTGGAGCCTTCGTCTTCTTGTTTCAGCGGGCCTTCAGGCTGCTGTGGTGTGCTAAATGATGGGACGGATTGATGGAATGCTTTTGGAAGCCAAGATTCTCATCGGATTTCCAACACTCGTGTTTTTAAGCCAAAAAATGGCCGGAAAGGGAATTTTCTATGGAAAAACATGGGAATTTTTTCTCGTCGAGCCTTCGTGTTCTTGTTTCAGCGGGCCTTCAGGCTGCTGTGGTTTGCTAAATGATGGGACGGATTGATGGAATGCTTTTGGAAGCCAAGATCTCATCGGATTTCCAACACTCGTGTTTTTAAGCCAAAAAATGGCCGGAAAGGGAATTTTCTATGGAAAAACAGGGAATTTTTTCTCAAGTCGAGCCTTCGTGTTCTTGTTTCAGCGGGCCTTTGGGCTGTTTTGTGGTTTGCTAAATGATGGGACGGATTGATGGAATGCTTTTGGAAGCCAAGATTCTCATCGGATTTCCAACACTCGTGTTTTTAAAGCCAAAAATGGCCCAAAAAAAGGGAATTTTCTATGGAAAAAAACATGAAATTTTCTTGTTTCAGCGGGCCTTGCTTTGCTGTGGTTTGCTAAATGATGCCGGATTGATGGAATGCTTTTGGAAGCCAAGATTCTCATCGGATTTCCAACACTCGTGTTTTTTAAGCCAAAAAATGGCCGAAAGGGAATTTTCTATGGAAAAACATGAATTTTTCTGTGGAGCCTTCGTGTTCTTGTTTCAGCGGGCCTTGTGGTGTGCTAAATGATGGGACGGATTGATGGAATGCTTTTGGAAGCCAAGATTCTCATCGGATTTCCAACACTCGTGTTTTCTAAGCCAAAAAATGGCCGGAAAGGATTTTCTATGGAAAAACTGGGAATTTTCTCTGTCGAGCCTTCGTGTTCTTGTTTTCGGGCCGGGCCTTCAGGCTGCTGTGGTTTGCTAAATGATGGGACGGATTGATGGAATGCTTTTGGAAGCCAAGATTCTCATCGGATTTCCAACACTCGTGTTTTTAAGCCAAAAAAAAATGGAATTTTCTATGGAAAAAGGGAATTTTCTATGGAAAAACATGATGGAATTTTTCTGTGGAGCCTTCGTGTTCTTGTTTCAGCGGGCCTTCGAGCCTTCTTGGGTGGTGTGCTAAATGATGGGACGGATTGATGGAATGCTTTTGGAAGCCAAGATTCTCATCGGATTTCCAACACTCGTGTTTTTTAAGCCAAAAAATGGCCGGAAAGGGAATTTTCTATGGAAAAACAGGGAATTTTCTCTCGTCGAGCCTTCGTGTTCTTGTTTCAGCGGGCCTTCAGGCTTGCTGTTGTGGTTTGCTAAATGATGGGACGGATTGATGGAATGCTTTTGAAGCCAAGATTCTCATCGGATTTCCAACACTCGTGTTTTCTAAGCCAAAAAATGGCCGGAAAGGGAATTTTCTATGGAAAAACAGGGAATTTTTCGTCGAGCCTTCGTGTTCTTGTTTTTCGGGCGGGCCTTCGGGCTCTTGCTGTGGTTTGCTAAATGATGGGACGGATTGATGGAATGCTTTTGGAAGCCAAGATTCTCATCGGATTTCCAACACTCGTGTTTTTAAGCCAAAAATGGCCGGAAAGGGAATTTTCTATGGAAAAACATGGAATTTTTCTCGTGGAGCCTTCGTGTCTTCTTGTTTCAGCGGGCCTTCGAGGCTGCTGTGGTGTGCTAAATGATGGGACGGATTGATGGAATGCTTTTGGAAGCCAAGATTCTCATCGGATTTCCAACACTCGTGTTTTTAAGCCAAAAATGGCCGGAAAGGGAATTTTCTATGAAAAAAAAACTCGTCTTCTTGGGAATTTTTTCTCGTCGAGCCTTCGTGTTCTTGTTTCAGGGGGGCCTTCAGCTGCTGCTGTGGTTTGCTAAATGATGGGACGGATTGATGGAATGCTTTTGGAAGCCAAGATTCTCATCGGATTTCCAACACTCGTGTTTTTTCAGCCAAAAGCCAAAAAATGGAAAAAGGGAATTTTCTATGGAAAAACATGAAATTTTCTCTCTAAATGTGGAGCCTTCGTCTTCTTGTTTCAGCGGGCCTTCTATGGGGTGTCTTCTTGTGTGTGCCTTGGCTGCTGTGGTGTGCTAAATGATGGGACGGATTGATGGAATGCTTTTGGAAGCCAAGATTCTCATCGGATTTCCAACACTCGTTTTTTAAGCCAAAAATGGCCGGAAAGGGAATTTTCTATGGAAAAACAGGGAATTTTCTCTGTCGAGCCTTCGTGTTCTTGTTTTCAGCGGGCCTTCAGGCTGCTGTGGTTTGCTAAATGATGGGACGGATTGATGGAATGCTTTTGGAAGCCAAGATTCTCATCGGATTTCCAACACTCGTGTTTTTAAGCCAAAAAATGGGCCGGAAAGGGAATTTTCTATGGAAAAAGGGAATTTTTCTGTCGAGCCTTCGTGTTCTTGTTTCAGCGGGCCTTCAGGCTGCTGTGGTTTGCTAAATGATGGGACGGATTGATGGAATGCTTTTGGAAGCCAAGATTCTCATCGGATTTCCAACACTCGTGTTTTCGAAGCCAAAAAATCCGGAAAGGGAATTTTTGGAAAAACAGGGAAATTAAGAAAAAAATTTTGGGCTAAATGAAATGGGGAATCGGATTTCCAACACTCGTGTTTTCTAAGCCAAAAAATGGAAAAGGGAATTTTCTATGGAAAAAAAAGCCTTCGGGAATTTTCTCTGATGGTCGAGCCTTCGTGTTCTTGTTTCAGCGGGGGCCTTCGTGGGCTGTGGTTTGCTAAATGATGGGACGGATTGATGGAATGCTTTTGGAAGCCAAGATTCTCATCGGATTTCCAACACTCGTGTTTTTTTAAGCCAAAAAATGGCCGGAAAGGGAATTTTCTATGGAAAAACATGAAATTTTCTCTCGTGGAGCCTTCGTCTTCTTGTTTCAGCGGGCCTTCAGAGCTGCTGTGGTGTGCTAAATGATGGGACGGATTGATGGAATGCTTTTGGAAGCCAAGATTCTCATCGGATTTCCAACACTCGTGTTTTCTAAGCCAAAAAATGGCCGGAAAGGGAATTTTCTATGGAAAAACTGGGAATTTTCTCTGTCGAGCCTTCGTGTTCTTGTTTCAGCGGGCCTTCAGGCTGCTGTGGTTTGCTAAATGATGGGACGGATTGATGGAATGCTTTTGGAAGCCAAGATTCTCATCGGATTTCCAACACTCGTGTTTTTTCAGCCAAAAAATGGCCGGAAAGGGAATTTTCTCGGTGGAGCCATCGTCTTCTTGTTTCAGCGGGCCTTCAGGCTGCTGTGGTTTGCTAAATGATGGGACGGATTGATGGAATGCTTTTGGAAGCCAAGATTCTCATCGGATTTCCAACACTCGTGTTTTTTAAGCCAAAAAATGGCCGGAAAGGGAATTTTCTATGGAAAAACAGGGAATTTTCTGTCGTCGAGCCTTCGTGTTCTTGTTTCAGCGGGCCTTCAGGCTGCTGTGGTTTGCTAAATGATGGGACGGATTGATGGAATGCTTTTGGAAGCCAAGATTCTCATCGGATTTCCAACACTCGTGTTTTTTAAGCCAAAAACTAGCCGGAAAGGGAATTTTCTATGGAAAAACATGGAATTTTCTCTGTGGAGCCTTCGTGTTCTTGTTTCAGCGGGCCTTCAGGCTGCTGTGGTTTGCTAAATGATGGGACGGATTGATGGAATTCTTTTGGAAACCAAGATTCTCATCGGATTTCCAACACTCGTGTTTTTTAAGCCAAAAAATGGCCGGAAAGGGAATTTTCTATGGAAAAACAGGGAATTTTTCTCGTCGAGCCTTCGTTTCTTCTTGTTTCAGCGGGCCTTGGGCTGCTGTGGTTTGCTAAATGATGGGACGGATTGATGGAATGCTTTTGGAAGCCAAGATTCTCATCGATTTCCAACACTCGTGTTTTTTAAGCCAAAAAAATGGAATTTTCTATGGAAAGGGAATTTTCTATGGAAAAATGGAATTTTCTCTCGTGGAGCCTTCGTGTTCTTGTTTCAGCGGGCCTTCGTGGGCCTTGTGGTTTGCTAAATGATGGGACGGATTGATGGAATGCTTTTGGAAGCCAAGATTCTCATCGGATTTCCAACACTCGTGTTTTTATCAGCCAAAAAATGGCCGGAAAGGGAATTTTCTATGGAAAAACAGGAAATTTTCTCTGTCGAGCCTTCGTGTTCTTGTTTCAGCGGGCCTTCAGGCTGCTGTGGTTTGCTAAATGATGGGACGGATTGATGGAATGCTTTTGGAAGCCAAGATTCTCATCGGATTTCCAACACTCGTGTTTTTCTAAGCAAAAAATGGCCGGAAAGGGAATTTTCTATGGAAAAAAACAGGGAATTTTCTCTCGTCGAGCCTTCGTGTTCTTGTTTCAGCGGGCCTTCAGGCTGCTTGTGTGGTTTTGCTAAATGATGGGACGGATTGATGGAATGCTTTTGGAAGCCAAGATTCTCATCGGATTTCCAACACTCGTGTTTTCTAAGCCAAAAAATGGCCGGAAAGGGAATTTTCTATGGAAAAACATGAAATTTTCTCTGTGGAGCCTTCGTCTTCTTGTTTCAGCGGGCCTTCAGGCATCTGTGGTGTGCTAAATGATGGGACGGATTGATGGAATGCTTTTGGAAGCCAAGATTCTCATCGGATTTCCAACACTCGTGTTTTTCAGCCAAAAAATGGCCGGAAAGGGAATTTTCTATGGAAAAACTGGGAATTTTCTCTCTCGAGCCTTCGTGTTCTTGTTTCAGCGGGCCTTCAGGCTGCTGTGGTTTGCTAAATGATGGGACGGATTGATGGAATGCTTTTGGAAGCCAAGATTCTCATCGGATTTCCAACACTCGTGTTTTTAAGCCAAAAAATGGCCGGAAAGGGAATTTTCTATGGAAAAACTGGGAATTTTCTCTCTGTCGAGCCTTCGTGTTCTTGTTTCAGCGGGCCTTCAGCTGCTGTGGTTTGCTAAATGATGGGACGGATTGATGGAATGCTTTTGGAAGCCAAGATTCTCATCGGATTTCCAACACTCGTGTTTTTAAGCCAAAAAATGGCCGGAAAGGGAATTTTCTATGGAAAAAACATGAAATTTTCTCGTGGAGCCTTCGTCTTCTTGTTTTGTTTCAGCGGGCCTTCAGGCTTTGTGGTGTGCTAAATGATGGGACGGATTGATGGAATGCTTTTGGAAGCCAAGATTCTCATCGGATTTCCAACACTCGTGTTTTTAAGCCAAAAAATGGCCGGAAAGGGAATTTTCTATGGAAAAAGGGAATTTTTTTCTCGTCGAGCCTTCGTGTTCTTGTTTCAGCGGGCCTTCAGAGCTGCGTGTGGTTTGCTAAATGATGGGACGGATTGATGGAATGCTTTTGGAAGCCAAGATTCTCATCGGATTTCCAACACTCGTGTTTTTTAAGCCAAAAAATGGCCGGAAAGGGAATTTTCTATGGAAAAAAAATGAAATTTTTCTCTGTGGAGCCTTCGTCTTCTTGTTTCAGCGGGCCTTGCTAAATGATGGGACGGATTGATGGAATGCTTTTGAAGGTGTGCTAAATGATGGGACGGATTGATGGAATGCTTTTGGAAGCCAAGATTCTCATCGGATTTCCAACACTCGTGTTTTCTAAGCCAAAAAATGGCTTTTGGAAAGGGAATTTTCTATGGAAAAAATGGCCGGAAAGGGAATTTTTTT
Source organism: Eucalyptus sideroxylon (assembly GCA_014182405.2). Classification (NCBI taxonomy): domain Eukaryota; kingdom Viridiplantae; phylum Streptophyta; class Magnoliopsida; order Myrtales; family Myrtaceae; genus Eucalyptus; species Eucalyptus sideroxylon. The sequence goes on along the minus strand of CM024550.2, from coordinate 36,625,786 downwards.
ATGAATTTTCTCTCGTCGAGCCTTCGTGTTCTTGTTTCAGCGGGCCTTCAGGCTGCTGTGGTTTGCTAAATGATGGGACGGATTGATGGAATGCTTTTGGAAGCCAAGATTCTCATCGGATTTCCAACACTCGTGTTTTTTCTAAGCAAAAAATGGCCGGAAAGGGAATTTTCTATGGAAAAAACAGGGAATTTTCTCTCGTGGAGCCTTCGTGTTCTTGTTTCAGCGGGCCTTCAGCTGCTGTGGTGTGCTAAATGATGGGACGGATTGATGGAATGCTTTTGGAAGCCAAGATTCTCATCGGATTTCCAACACTCGTGTTTTTTAAGCAAAAAAAATGGCCGGAAAGGGAATTTTCTATGGAAAAACAGGGAATTTTTCTCGTCGAGCCTTCGTGTTCTTGTTTCAGCGGGCCTTCAGGCTGTGGTTTGCTAAATGATGGGACGGATTGATGGAATGCTTTTGGAAGCCAAGATTCTCATCGGATTTCCAACACTCGTGTTTTTTAAGCCAAAAAATGGCCGGAAAGGGAATTTTCTATGGAAAAACATGGAATTTTCTCTGTGGAGCCTTCGTCTTCTTGTTTCAGCGGGCCTTCAGGCTGCTGTGGTGTGCTAAATGATGGGACGGATTGATGGAATGCTTTTGGAAGCCAAGATTCTCATCGGATTTCCAACACTCGTGTTTTTTCAGCCAAAACATGGCCGGAAAGGGAATTTTCTATGGAAAAACAGGGAATTTTTCGTCGAGCCTTCGTGTTCTTGTTTCAGCGGGCCTTCAGGCTGCTGTGGTTTGCTAAATGATGGGACGGATTGATGGAATGCTTTTGGAAGCCAAGATTCTCATCGGATTTCCAACACTCGTGTTTTTAAGCCAAAAAATGGCCGGAAAGGGAATTTTCTATGGAAAAACATGGAATTTTCTCTGGGAATTTTCTCGGGTGGAGCCTTCGTGTTCTTGTTTCCAAAAAAGCGGGCCTTCAGGCTTGTTTGTGGTTTGCTAAATGATGGGACGGATTGATGGAATGCTTTTGGAAGCCAAGATTCTCATCGGATTTCCAACACTCGTGTTTTTTAAGCCAAAAAATGGCCGGAAAGGGAATTTTCTATGGAAAAAAACTGGGAATTTTTTCTCTGTCGAGCCTTCGTGTTCTTGTTTCAGCGGGCCTTCAGGCTGCTGTGGTTTGCTAAATGATGGGACGGATTGATGGAATGCTTTTGGAAGCCAAGATTCTCATCGGATTTCCAACACTCGTGTTTTTTCAGCCAAAAAATGGCCGGAAAGGGAATTTTCTATGGAAAAACATGAAATTTTCTCTGTGGAGCCTTCGTCTTCTTGTTTCAGCGGGCCTTCAGGCTGCTGTGGTGTGCTAAATGATGGGACGGATTGATGGAATGCTTTTGGAAGCCAAGATTCTCATCGGATTTCCAACACTCGTGTTTTCTAAGCCAAAAAATGGCCGGAAAGGGAATTTTCTATGGAAAAACTGGGAATTTTTCTCGTCGAGCCTTCGTGTTCTTGTTTCAGCGGGCCTTCAGGCTGCTGTGGTTTGCTAAATGATGGGACGGATTGATGGAATGCTTTTGGAAGCCAAATGGTGGAGTTTCTCCCAAAGTCCCTCCTAATATAACATGAAAATTTCCAACCCATTGAGTATCCAAAAGGCTCACTCAATTGAAAATTGGATAGGGAACCATAAAAGAATTTTTTTTTTTTTTTTACAATACACCCCAAACAACCATTGCAATCACTTCTTTTTACTCCATCATTCCTCCCAAATTTCTATCAAGCTCAAATAATTTTTTTTTATCCCAAAAGAAAATCAACATGTTCATAGGGCATGGGATAAGGATATAATTTGATCACGGCTAGGCTAAACATATATGGGTGCCAATAAAAGATTGTGTAATAATTAAGGCTCAACGGGGTGACTAGGGATAAATAAATAGGGTTGGCTTGAAAGGCTCAATCGATCCAAAAACTGCCTATATCATTTTCTCAATTAGATTTAGCTTAGGATTTCGCCTCAAGAGAAAATCAAACAAATTCTAAGATTTGGGTGAAATCTAGGAAAATCACATATTTCACATGAATGTTCTCTAGATTTACACATAATTCAAAAAGTAAGGACTTTTAGTGTTCAATAAGTGGATCAACATAATCAGAACTAAGATTAACTCACACCTCAATTGCAAGTTTAAATAAAATTTAAATTTTCCTAAGAATTGCAAAAATTCACAACCAGGAAAGCAATAATGATAAAAAAAAATTATCTAAAAATTTGTCTTCCCCCCAAACTTGAAGGAAGAAGAAAACTTCCCTGGTTGTAGGATAAGTCCATAGATGATCTTGATGATTAAACTCTTGAAATGTGCTCCCTAAAAATTAACCTGAATAAAATAGAGAAAATTTAATCTTTTTTTTTTTTTTTGCAAAACGTAAACTTAAAAATAAATAAAAACATAATTAAAATGCTTGGGTTGCCTCCCAAGAAGCGCTTGCTTTATAGTTTTCAGCCAAACTATCTCAATTGTCGCTATTCTGAAGGATGAAGTTCAATGGTGGTCTTCTCCTTGTTGTAACCACCTTCAAAGTAGGGCTTCAAACGTTGACCATTCACTTTGAATCTGCCCTCAATGTCATGCGCAACTTCAACTGTTCCATATGGGAATACCGTGTAATGGCGTAAAAGGACCAGACCATCTAGACTGCAACTTTCCTGGAAAAAGTTTAAGACGAGAGTTATAAAGTAAGACTTTTTGACCAATTTTAAACTCTCTTCTAAATATGTGCTTGTCATGCCATCTTTTTGTACGCTCCTTGTACAACTTAGAATTTTCATAGGCCTCATTGCGAAATTCCTCCAGTTCATTCAGTTGCAATAATCTTTCTTCACCTGCAGACTGCATATCAAAATTTAGAAATTTCAATGCCCAATATGCTTTATGCTCTAATTCCACTGGTAAGTGACAAGCTTTTCCAAACACTAGCCTAAAAGGAGACATCCCAATTGGAGTTTTGAACGCTGTCCTATAAGCCCAAAGTGCATCATCAAGTTTTATTGACCAATCTTTCCTAGAGGCATTCACTGTTTTTTCTAAAATTATCTTGATTTCCCTATTTGAAATCTCTACTTGACCACTAGTTTGAGGATGATAAGGGGTTGCAACCTTATGTGTGACTCCATACTTACTTAAAAGTGCTGCAAATTGCTTGTTGTAAAAATGTGTCCCCCTATCACTTATGATTGCCTTAGGAGTGCCGAATCGGGTAAAAATATTTTTCTTCAAAAATTTCACAACAACTTTAGCATTATTTGTTGGTAATGCTACAGCTTCTATCCACTTAGACACATACTCCACAGCCACTAAAATGTATAAATTTCCATAAGAAGGTGTAAAGGGTCCCATGAAATCAATACCCCAAACATCAAATAATTCACACACAATAATGTTGTTTAAAGGCATCTCATTTTTCTTGAAATATTTCCAGTTCTTTGACACCTATCACATGAAGCTACATAGGAGTATGCATCTTTAAAAAGTGTAGGCCAATAAAATCCAGATTGTAAAATCTTAGCTGCAGTTTTTGTAGCACCAAAATGGCCATTGTCTCTCCATCATGACAATGATGTAGAATGTTTGCCTTCTCTTCATTTGGAACACATCTCCTTATGATCTAATCTGCACATACTTTAAACAAGAAAGGTTCTTCCCAAAAATAATTTTTAACATCAGAAAAGAATTTTTTTCTTCTGTTGATATGATAATTCAAGAGGAAGAACATTACTTACCAAATAATTTACAAAGTCAGCATACCAAGGAATTGACTTGATGGAAAAAAATTTCTCATCAGGGAACTCTTCCAAAATTGGTCTTACCTCTTCCTTTGAATTTGGAATTCTTGATAAGTGATCTGCAATTAGATTTTCAGTCCCCTTCTTATCTTTGATTTCCAAATCAAATTCTTGCAGCAATAGAATCCACCTGATCAACCTGGGTTTTGATTCTTTCTTTTCAAGTAGATACTTAAGAGCAGAGTGATTAGAATAAACTATAACTTTTGAGCCAATTAAATAAGAACGAAATTTATCAAAAGCAAATACTACCGCCAAAAGTTCCTTTCTGTTGTTGAATAATTCAATTGTGCACCCGACAAGGTTCGGCGGCATAATATATGGTTCAAAAATTTTATTCTTCTTTTGTCCCAAAATAGCTCCTACTGCATAATTGCTAGCATCACACATCAGCTCAAAAGGTAAATCCCAATTTGGTGCTGCCATGATTGGTGCTGATATTAACTTCTCCTTTAAAGTGTTAAAAGCCTGCATGCATTCAACAGAAAAATTAAAAGGAGCATCTTTTTCCAAAAGATTAGAAATAGGTTTAGCAATTTTTGAAAAAATCTTTTATAAATCGCCTATAAAATCCTGCATGCCCCAAAAATCCTCGACAAGTTTCACAGATGTTGGCGGAGGTAATTTTGCAATGACTTCCACTTTGGCTCGATCGACTTCTATTCCGTTTTGAGAAATTTTATGCCAGAGCACTATTCCTTCCTGTACCATAAAGTGACACTTCTCCCAATTCAAAACAAGGTTAGTCTCCTCACATCTTTGTAAGACCAAAGCCAAATTATTTAAACAAGAATCAAATGATAGGCCAAAAACGAAAAAATCATCCATGAAAATCTCAATATATTTTTCAACCATATCAGAGAAAATAGCCATCATGCATCTTTGAAAAGTAGCCGGTGCATTACAAAGACCAAAGGGCATTCTTCTAAAAGCAAAAGTACCATAGGGACAAGTGAAAGTAGTTTTCTCTTGATCTTCTGGTGCAATAGGAATCTGATTATACCCCGAATATCCATCCAAAAAGGAATAAAATTCATGCCTTGCAAGTCTTTCTAACATCTTATCAATAAATGGTAAAGGAAAGTGATCTTTTCTAGTGGCGTCATTCAATTTTCTGTAATCCATACACACACGCCACCCAAGAATCTGTTCTAGTTGGAATCAATTCATTGTTGTCGTTTTCTGAACAGTCATACCACCTTTCTTTGGCACAACTTGTACGGGACTTACCCAAGAACTATCAGAGATAGGATAGATGATACCTGCATCAAGTAGCTTAATTACCTCAGCTTTCACTACTTCTTGCATCTTTGGGTTCAAACGCCTCTGAGGTTGGATAGTGGGTTTATATTGCTCCTCCATCAAAATTTTGTGCATGCAAATTGAAGGACTAATTCCCTTGATATCAGCTATTTTCCATCCAATTGCACATTTATGCTCTCTTAATACTCTGAGCAATTTCTCCTCCATCAAATCTGTCAAACAAGAAGATATAATTATCGGTAAAGAAGAAACTCCATCTAAATAAGCATAGTTCAAATGAGAAGGTAAGGATTTGAGTTCAAGAATTGGAGGCTCTTCAATTGATGGTTTAGGCTTTGTAATGTGTTGTCCCAACTCTTCAAATTTAATTGCCTTTTGCCTTGAATATGGTGGAATTGCCTCCATGAAATTTGCGTACTCCTTTATCTCCTCATTATGAATATCTTTGTCCCTTGGTTGAATCAGACATGCTTCAAGTGGATCTTCAAAAATATTTTCCTGGAAAACCTTATTCACCAACTTGTCAACTGTCTCAACTCTAAAACAAGAATTATCATCAGATGGATATTTCATTGCTTTAAAAACATTAAATGAAATAAGATCATCTTGAACTCTAAGTATCAACTTCCCCATTGTTGTACATCAATAAGAGCTCTTCCTGTTGCTAGAAAAGGTCGACCTAAGATAAGTGGTACCTCAAAATCTTCCTCCATGTCAAGAACTATGAAATCTGCAGGAAAGATAAATTTGTCAACTTTTACCAAACATCTTCCACAATACCTCTCGGATATTTAATTGATCGATCAGCTAGTTGAAGTGACACTGTGGTTGCTTTTACCTCGCCCAATCCTAATTTCTTGAAAATAGAATAAGGCATCAAATTAATACTTGCACCTAAATCACATAATGCTTTTTCAAAGTAAGAATCCCCAATAGTGCAAGGAATAGTAAAACTTCCTGGATCTTTTAATTTCGGAGGCAATTTGTTTTGTAGGATAGCTGAACACTCCTCATTTAACTTCACAGTTTCATAATCCTCCAGTTTCCTTTTGTTTGCCAAAATCTCCTTCAAAAATTTTGCATAACTAGGCATTTGCGCTAAAGCATCTGCAAAAGGAATGTTAATGTGCAATTTTTTAAATACATCAAGAAATTTAGAAAATTGCTTATCCATTTTGTGCTGCTGGAGTCGCTGAGGGAATGGAATTGGCGGCACATATGGCTTGGGATTATCTGGAAAAAGTTTACTCTTGCTTGTCTCCTTTGATTGTTTATTGATCACCTCTTCTTTGTCTTTGACAATCTCTTCTTCTCCCACTTGTTTACCACTTCTCAGGGTAATAGCCTTTATGTTTTCAATTGGATTTTTTCTGTGTTGCTTGGCAAAGAACCCTGTTGCCTTCCCGACATCATGCTTGCTAATTGACCCACTTGCATCTCCAGATTTCTGATTGAAGCCTCTTGGTTTTGAAATCTCACATCCGTGCTTTTGATGAAGTCATGAGTTGTGTTAGCAAGTTTGGTGACTATATTTTCTAAATTTGACTTTGTCTCTTCTGATTGTTTGAATCCAGGTGGTCTCGTCACATTCTGATTGTTCCATGAAAAATTTGGATGATTGCGCCATCTCGGATTATATGTGTTGGAGTAGGGATTATTCTGTGACCTGTTAAAATTCCCAACTAAGTTAGAATTTTCACTAGGTTGTTTGAAAGTATTACCTACCTGACACTCTGTGCTAACATGTCCCCCACCACAAAAATCACATGTCAAAGTGTGAATTTTCATGGCTGAAACACTCATATTATCAAGCTTTTTGTTGATTGTTTCAAATTGTGCAGCAATTGCAGCAAAAGCATCAACTTCATGAACTCCGCTAACTTTTCGCATTGGTAATCTCTCAGTAGGCCACTGATAATTATTGGACGCCATCTCTTCTAATAAATTGTAGGCTTCTTCTGGTGTTTTATTATTTAAAGTCCCCCTGCAGCTGCATCAATCATAGAACGAAGATTTGCACTAGAGCCATTATAAAAAGTTTGTACCTACATCCATATGGGTAGTCCGTGATGTGGGCATCTCCTAAGAAATTCTTTGAATCTTTCCCATGCTTCATATAATGATTCATTATCCATCTGCATAAAATTAGTAATATCGTTACGCATCTTCGCAGACTTTGCAGGTGGAAAGAACTTACCAAGAAATTTCTGAGCCATATCATTCCATGTAGTAATTGATCCTGCAGGAAGAGAAGAAAGCCAACTTTTAGCTTTATCTCTAAGAGAGAATGGAAATAATCTCAACCTAATAGCATCATCTGTAACTCCATTATATTTAATGGTGTCACAGATTTCAAGAAAAGCATCGATGTGAGCGTTTGGATCATCGCTTGGTAGCCCGCTGAATTGCACTGATTGTTGAAGCATCTGAATAAGTGACGGCTTAATCTCAAAGTTGTTTGCTTGAATTGCAGGTCTTCTAATACTTGATGTGGTGCCTTGAACTGTTGGCGCAACATAATCTCTTAAAAGTCTACGTGGATTTTCATTATCACCGTCTGCCATCTTAGCGTGATTCTTCTATTCTCTTAGTCGCCTTTTGAATGTACGCTCGATTTCTGGATCAAGCTCAACAAGTTCCCCTTGTTGGCTACGTGTCATAAACCGATGTACACCCTGAAAAATAAAAACAAAACGAAAGCTAGATTAAATTTAGAATTATTTGGTATCAATATTAATTAGTATTAAACAAACGATCCCCGGCAACGGCACCAAAAACTTGTTCGTAAAATTCTAAACGCAAGTGCACGTATCGAACAAGTAATATAATGATGAGATAAAGTATCGTCCCACGGAGATCGATGATTAATAAACCAATTAAATACTAAAATAGACTAATTCTAAAATTTATCTAACAAATCAAAATATAATTAAGAATGAATTAAAAACGAAATTTGTAGACTAAATGCAGTAAAATCAATCAAATAAATATGTTAGAGCATCCGATTTCACCATAACCACTATATATGAATTTCAGATTGTTGTGAATACAAGAACGATATCAAACATGTGATAGCGGAATTTCCTAATCTATTTACTATCCTATCTCTAGGTATAGCAAACCTACTCAGCTTATTAATCCACTATATCTCTATGTGAACTAAAATAAACATGAGTGCATTAAAAACTATGAATATTCCCGGTTTACAATGAGTCTTTTGGATCACCTTATCACCGAAAGCTAAACAAATAACGCGATATATTTCTATCCACGTTTAATTCATGGTTATATATTATAATGAGCAATTGCATATTATCACCTCTCAGTCTCAAACATGCACATCAGATCATTCAAGTGGTGGCCAGTCACTCAAAAGCATTAAACGCAATAATAAATAACTCACATGAATGAAATCAATTGTAGAACATAAAAATCATGAAATTCACATCATCATGGTTAGGCTACATCGTAGCTCTAACAAAAGAAAATTAGAACATAGTAGAATAAGAAATAAAAATATAAATATAAATCAAACCCAGCATCTTGAATCAAAGAACAAGAATTCTGTCATCACTTTTGTCTTCTCTTCAAAATACTTGAAAAACTCTCAGAACAATAAAAAAAAACGATCTAGCTAAAAAAACCCTAGCTGCTCTCTCTTCCTATTTATAGGAAATCAAAAATATCTATCTCTCAATGCTTGCAGATAACATCAGGGAACAAAATCAAGAATTTCCTGATTTGATATCCATCTTACACTGCTACTTTTATTTGAATTCCTGATAATTGCCATTCTTTTCCTTATCTTCTCCATATCTCATTATTCTGCATAAACAAAGAAAATTTAAATAATCAGAAAGAAATCCAAATATTTTCTCATAGATAATGCATTAATTGTTGCCTAAAATAGGTAAAATAACTCTATTTTTATAGAGTTATCAGAACGTCGCTTTTTAGTCGACCGCCGAGGGATGTGCGCGTGCCCAGTGTTCAAGGGGTGACACCTAGGACATCGCAAAAATAACCCTTGCTGCTCGTGGCCTTGGGGATGGAGTTGGGGTCGTGATAGAAGGCATTTCTTTCTCGGCCTCGAGGTCGTGCTCCTTGCTGGTGTTGCAAACTGGCGATCCTCGAGCCTCCTCCAACGATCGACAATTGACCTCTAGGGGCCTGAGCTTTGTGACGCCATTCTCCCATGTGTCTTTGACCAGAATTTGACCGGATGGTTGCCGGAGCTCCTCATTTGTTCTCAATTTTAGCTTGAGTCTTTTATTAATTCATTTATGCCGATCTTGAATTCTTCTCTTAAACGCCTATTTCAGTTAGTCTCGAGCGATTCTCGTCCATTCCGTGACGTTATTGAATCAAAGACGGTGGCCGAATAGCTTGATTCGTCCTTGAATCGAAAATAATTAAGGTATGTGCTCTTAGACTCTTTAAATAAGTCTGATGAGGCGAGAGCCTTCCATATCGATTTTAGGATTGACTATGGTGGTTCGGGGCGAGGACCTGCACTAGAAATGGTTAGGATTTGTGCTTGAATGATCTGGAATTGATCGTCTGTGATGTTGATCTAATGTGATTTTCGAGCGAGAACGCGCATGTTTCTGCTAAGCTTGATTTGAGTTGGTAAACATCATTATTTTGCGAAATGATGTTCTTGAATTTTGAAATAAACATTCCGAGCTTCATTTTGATGCATCGTGAGCTCCGAACGGAGATTGTTTACGAGGTTAGCCTAACCTCGAAATCTATGTCCAGAATCGGTGAAATAGTCAAGATGCTGTAATTACTCTGTTTTCCCACCATCTGGTAGTTCGAAATTTTTTACGAAATTTTTGAGTCGGAGTTTCACAAAATCACCGCCATAATAATTGAAGACCATCTTGAGATATTTGACATATAAAAAATTCGAATCAAAATGGGCTCGTTTGGTATTTTTAATCGAATTTACTAGATTCAGGAATTCTACAAAACTGTTCTTCAAAAGCGGAGTTCGAATCTGTTCAGTTTGCGTTCGCAAATTTGAACAAGTTCGGGCCTTTTTTTAATGGTTCTTTAACTCTACACTAATTCTAGTCACATTGATTAAAGAATGAAGCAAACAATCAAAGAAATTGCGTAAAGTAAACATCCAAAAGAAATAAAAGACAAGCTATTCTAAGTACAAGGAAGGAAAAATCTGCAACTCGTCCGGTATTTATTACAAACTTGATTTAAAAACCTGAGATATGGTCGAGATCAAATGGGTAAAATGAAAGAAGATCGGATTGGACATCAGTCTATTGCCTCCCACATCAAGACCTTCAAACATTTAGGTATCAACCCAACCAATTTAGGTAACGAACGGGTGCTACTAGAAACATTAGCGTAACTCAAGTCCCCGAACATTTATTCTCTAGTTCCGCAGGAATTGAGGAAGCATTCTTGATCCTCGATTGGGTAACCAAAAAAAAAAAAAAAACGAAACTAGTGGTGAATCCTGGTTGGTATTTAAGATTGTTTAAAATAATTCCTAAGGCAAACTCCTATTACGCAAGGTATGGGCTTAGGAGATTCCACGTTTACAATAGATAATTCATTTGTGGTGTCACCAAATGAAGGTCCATTTGAGACCGCCATTTGTTTAAACCATTCGGACTGTCTCCTAAACTATCCCCACTAAACCCGCGCCTTCCCTTTTGGGGACAGGTCACGACACAGTTGGTATTTGAAAATTTTAACTTCCAGCTCTAATATAAGCCTTTTCGAGCGCAAAATGATGGAAGCATCGATGACATGAGTAATTGCAGCGAACTACGATCTCATTTCCATATATGAAAAATATCCACCAGCGACAGAAAGATCCCATGCTAATACGAGCACATGAGGAAAACTATAATTTCATAGGAAAAATTACTAACCATAACAAACCCACACGTTCCAGCATTTGAGGAAAATTACAATCTCATAAAAAAATTACAAAAGATAGGATATTTAAGATATAAGCACCTAATGAAAATGTCATTCTTTCAGAAAGTAGCTAATATAAATAAACACTAAGTTGCAACCGCTTGAAAGAGATTATTGTCCTCATGAAAGACTTGCTGATGATGGGTAACGATGAGTAAACATGGCCGATTGAGAAGAATTAGAATCTCATGGGAAATTTACCAGAAATTTACCAGATGGCCTATTGAACTGGGAATCCCAGTCAGCAAACGACAACCAACAGCATGAAGCCTTTTCAGCTTTTTTAGAGATCCTATACATGGAGGAATTTCTTGTATATCAGTCTCGTCTACAACAAGTTCCTCCAATTCTTCGAGTTCACCCAGTTGAGTGGGTAACCTTTTGAGGCTCCCACAGTGCCTCAAGTTTAAGGAAACAAGGGACTTGACATCTCCAATGGAAGGGTTGATTTCCTCCAAATTCTCACAATTTTCCAGGATTAACATCTCTAAACTTTTAAATGTAGAGAGGTTAGGGGTGCTCTTTAATTCTAAGCACCGTGAAAGATTGAGAACTTTCAACCTCTCCATCTATAAGAAAGAAGCACTTCCAAGATTAGCTGTTGGACATAGAATGAATGTAACAAAAGAAAATGAGTTTCTTATTACCTTGATTGAACTCCATCCTTCCCAATTTTCATGAATCTTACCACCTGATAAATCCAATATGAGTAATTTCTTCAAATGAACATTGACCGCCATAAAAGAGTTGGGACATCTCGCCCACTTTAGCCATCTTAATTCAGAAAGTAATTCCCAGAAATCTCCAACAAATTGCATCGCGCTCACATGAAGGAACTTCAGGTTAGAGAATCTTGCAAAGCTATTTGGGTCCATGAACATGCTAGAGCCATTCTTGTCTAGACGTAATGCCTCAATAGTTTCATTTTTCTCCTACAAAAATTTGAGGATTGTAAATATCACCACAAGGCATTCTCCAATCTTGAAATGAATAAACTGTCCAGATGAATAAACGTAGGTGATCTTTTTCTATTTACGTAGTCATGAAATATGTCGATAAATCTGACCTTAATAATAATGAAATTTATTTGTTTTTCTCTTGCATATTATTGATTTATAATGTTTCTATTAATCATTAAAAAAGTAATGAAAACTGTTTACCAATTAACCTATAAATTTTACTATGTACATATATAATCTATAAGATATAATTATCTATACAAAAGTGATCTTGACATAAATGCTTATTGATTTTTGTGACGTCATTTTCTATCATATATGTATTTCCTACAATAAGATGATTTAAAACAGGTGACCTATGTTAGTCGAATATTCTAAAATTTTAAGTTCGTAACATCCATAGCATTGACTACGCAGTATTCCCTACACCAAAGGGACACTATATTTGCAATTTGGGAGAACCGTTACACTTTTGAGAAGAGAGAGTGCCTAATAAGAATTTTGCTATCGTTTGTGCATTCATAAAGTATGACAATTTATTTCCTCACTTTCTTCTTCGATAAAGAAGAAAGTGAGGTTCGTTGATCTCGTCAATGTATTGCACAGACTAAAAAAACTCATGGATTAATGTATATTAAAAAGCCCATGGATTAATGTGTGTAGGCATTTTCTCTAGAAATGCAACTCTTGGTGTGTTTATTTCTTGTTCAATAGGCGGTTTTTATGTAATCCATGCAGTCTCTTTCTGTCTCATTAACAAAAGAATTGTGTCTCAAATTAAAACGCAACTAACTAATAAAAGAATAATTGACAAGAGCTCTCTTTTTAAAATAGGTTATTAACAAAATAAACACTTTAGAGCAAAAAAGCTACACATTAATGCACAAAAGCCTACAAAAGTAGGTGGCAAAAATTCCAATTAATTAAGCAAATTAATGATGTGCAATTATATGGGGAATTTCTCATACACCATTTACAATTACCACGGCTCTCTCTGTTTACCCGAAGTTCTCTTTATTTCCATATTATTATTATTGCTCTCTTGCTCAAAGCGTGACCAAAAGTTTCTGGAAAACCAAAGATTGCTATAGTAGAAAGAAACAGAGGAAGAGAAATTGAACTTGACTTTTCAATTTTGGATATTCAAGCTCAAAGCTCAGCAGCAAATCCTAAGATGAGCGCACTACTCAATCAGTCACCATTCAATTTGCGCTCATCATTCAACCAGCACACGTGCAAATTGAATGTATTCACGTTTGGAAATTAAAGATAAAATAATGTAATTGATTCTTGGAAAAGGAGACTATCACATAAAAGTAAATATGTGAAAAAGGTAACTATGTGATTCGTGAATTAAGCAGATGCATTTTCGTATAAACAAAAGAATAAAGTAGAAATGTGACTTTAAATGTAGTTATACATTCTTATTAAATACTTCTCAATCCATGTATTTATCCCCACATCGATGTACTTTAAAAAAAAAAATTGCTGATATCTTTTGGCAAATAGAATGAAAGACCACAAAGTAACGATCGCCAGTAATGTTTTTTCTATATGATAGGTTGAATAATACAAATCAACTGGCATAAAATCATTAAAAAAAATGCATTTTATAGTGTTCGGGTCATCATAATTTTCATGTCATTTGAATCGAGAGATGACCTGTTAGATAGTCACAAGCGCAAACATAACATGAACTTGGTCAAAATTGGATATAGATTTCACCAAGAAAATGCTAACATGTCTAGAATGGTCAAAGAATGCAATCATAATACGAACTACCATTAGAGAACATGGGAGAGGCCGAAAATAGACGTAATTGTTACCTTGCGTCCAAAAACTGTCATGGCTTCCTCGTCCCATAGTCTGCTACAGTGCCAAGGCTTCTTATCTGCTGGACAGGCAATATCTTTGCCTAAATCTCTTATTTGATCAGACATTCCCAACTCATTGGTGTTATCTAATTTTATTAACGACCGTTGAATCATTTTTTCCAATCCGAATAATGGGGAATACTTAAGATCATCCCACATATGGACAGCAATTCTTTTGTCAGTTCCAATAAGAAAGCATGCTATATCTAGAAACATTTGTTGTTCCCCATATTCTAATGTCTCGTAACTTAACCTCAACTTCTGCTTTACTGTCATATTAGGTGCCTTCCTCAATTTATTCAGCATCTCTCTCCATTCTCTTTCATCTTCTTTTCTTCTGAGAAGTGAACCTGTATCCATGAGCGCAGAGGGAAGTCCTCCTATGGTGGCAACTATCTTACGAGAAAGAGTCGCAAGTTCTTGGGGAGGTGGTTGCCCTTCAAATGCGCATAAGTTAAACAGAAGCAAAGAGTCTTCTTCATTCATTTCTTTGAGTTCATAACAATATTCAGACTCCAACATGCCCTTATCTTGACATGTAACTATGATCCTACTTCCTGGCAAGAAACTGCAACCTCCAATCAAATAATCGAGGTGATCCTTACAATCCACATCATCAAGAAAAATAAGTACCTTCTTTTCTTTACAACAGGATTTGATTATATGACTTCCCATATGAGAATCAAGCACTTGATAATCACGATTTTTTAGTAGATCTGAGATCAATCGAGATTGCACATGCTCGATACCATATCGATTAATTGTTTTTCCAATATCCTTGAGAAAGCTACGCCACTCAAAATAGTTAGAGAGTTTGCTATAAATGATGGTAGCCAGAGTGGTCTTACCGATGCCGTTCATTCCAAAAATCCCAATAGTTCGAGTGTCGAGATGAACAGTATCCACCAATTTCATAACCTCAGCCACATGATCATCAATTCCAACCAAGTTCATGGGAAGACTTGGTTGAAAATCTTCTTGTTGCTTGCGCATTACAATTTCTACAATATTTTTAACTAATTCTGCTTCACGCCTGTCAAACAACACAATAAATGGGAACTTATTAATTGCTACACAAAACAAAGATTAAGGATGAAAAGTAGAAATATTCTTCTTTCAACAAGGATCTGCTAAAAATTGGTAAAAAGACGTACCCATTAGCAAATTTCCTTGATTCAAATACCCTACTGGCGGTGACTTTTCTGAGCGCTTCCGGCGTTTTTAGCCTGATCTCTTCATCAAATCGATCCTTACGCGAGTCGAAGGCCATTCCAAAATGCCCCCTTAGCAGTCGCACCTCGTAGACTTCTACATTGTAAAGCACGGGCAAGACTATTTGTCCTCTGCTTTCCTTGCATTCCATTATATGAATGAGCTCGCGGAGACACCATTCGCTAGAAGCAAAATTTGGTGAGATGACAGGGATGGAAACCTTGGCGTGTTTGATTGCACCAACAATATTTTGAAAAATGTCCTCGCCGAAGGGGAGGTCATTATCATCTTTGAATGCGAAGTTTGGATGGAAACTCAGGCCCATATCATTGAGTCTCTGATAGAGGTGATCGACAAAGCCATTGCGAGTATCAGGGCCTCGGAAACACACAAATACGTAGTGATTGTTTCCCACTGCAGAGGTGGACGAAGCAGAAGGCCCAGAATCACTTTGTCCTGGTGAGGTCGAGGAAATAGAGGCTCCAGCAACCTCGTACTGTCTGCCAGAAATTGTAGCCGGCTCCAGCATCCTCCGATTCTTCTTCTTACCGAAGAAGTACCCAGACACAAATAAAAGAACGGGTGTGAAGTATTGCCAGGAAAGTCTCATTTTGCTCTTCCAAGGTAGGGAGAGAGTACAATGGTTTCCTTGCCAACCTGAAAGATTCCTCGACAATTGTGGATAGTTTTGAGCACGATTATTACTCTCTCCGCCGCTTTTAATAGCGTCGCTGGTAGGAAGATAGAGGGGAAAGCAGGGGCCAAGGCAGGAAAAAAAAATGCGAAATAGAGTTTGACTGATCATCCCTAAAATCTCTTGAGTTTCATTTGTTAGTATAGGGAATCTAGAAAGGCCTTCAAATTTTAACTAAAAATTTGATCGTTAATTGACTAAAAGTAATTTCTCAGTTGTTGCCTTCTTCTGGTCCTCAACGGATGCTCCCTAGTGGCCCATTATTCCTATTGGCTCTCAGGAGTCACAATTTTATTACAATGAACTAATATAATTGATATAATTAGATAAATAAACTGGTTAGTGGACCTGAACTCAGCAAAGTGCTTAGTCGTTACCTTCTTGGCATTATCCGGTAAAGATCATCCCATTCACGGCTCCAATTGGGCCTTTCCTTTTAACTTCTAGTAGTCTTCCTCTGCAAGTGTTTAGTCGTCGCCTTCTAGTCATTATCCCCGAGAGTTTGCGTGTCAAGGAGCAATCTTGTACGCATGAGGCCATCTTCGTCTTAGTCACTAAATCATGTAGTTTCCATATTATGTAATGGCTGAGATAAAGTGAGTTTATATTTTCTGGATGAATACAAGAATTTTTAGTACTGAGCCTTTGCAACTACTCCAGGCAAATACAAACGGTGGCTGTTCTACCTCCGTGTTCTAACTCAGGAGCTACTGGCAGTTGGAGAGTTCTCTCTCTCTCTCTCTCTCTCTCTCTCTCTCTCTCTCTCTCTCTCTCTCTCTCTCTCTCTGTGTTCAATAAGGGAAGAACACGAAGAAGCCTTCTCGTTGCCTGCCTTCTCGTTGCCTGAGTAAAAAAACCAAAAAGCAAGTTGAATTAGATTTACTGGCCAAATTGCATAGCTTTCTGAAAGTGTCTGGACGCATGTGAACGACTGATTGTTCCGAGAGGCTTCTGCTCGTGAGAGCGTATGAAGTGATTAGCTAGATATTAAATGAGGGAGAGCAGTATTAATTTGCTGTAAACAAATGCACATCGATCAAGAGGAGGAAAATAAACAAATCAATAAAAATGGATTGCATCAAGAGGCTCGACTGGTGAAGTGGAAATCGTTACGAACCAACCATGCCCTTTCTTAAAATATTTTTGTCAAGTTATACGAAGATGCTTAGTACTAGTATACAATCATTCCTTAGTTGCAGGCAAAAAATAAATAAATAAATAAATAATTTCTTGTTCAAGCAGAGAGTGCCTGTCTAGTCGCTGCCTTCCTGGAAGACTGGAAAAAGACTTGGCGCCTAATTCGGAGGACACTCAAACGTTCTCGAATTTGGGCATAGCCGGACGACCTTCTAATTCTACAGCAAAGCATTCTGCAAGTGACAAAAATAAAAGGAAAGGACATAATACAAGGACAATAATCAATATTAGCCTAAAAAGTCTAGACATCAATAGGCGCATTTTTGGTGCTCGAACTTTGCAGTTTGAATCTCTCTAATTAGTTTGGCCGAAAGTAAGAGGGCAGCTGGAGATATGTCACGGAATGTTCATATTAAGAAGGGCCATCTTTTAATTTGATTAGCCTTTTGATTGATGACTTACGTAGATGGACATTAAGTTTACATGTGTGCTGATATCTCTCCAAGTAACTGACAAGTGTAACAGTCCCTTTGCCCAATAATGGAACCATGTGTCGTGATTATAAATTTAAAACATGCTCTAGTAAATTCTTAGTATTATTTGGTAAGTAAAATTTGACTGGTAACTTATTCATTCGGTTAACTATTCGTAACTTACCAGCGAAATAACCGATTTTGTCATTCTCAAATGTAGTATTTAACAGTAGATTACCATGTACTCTTGAATTTGACAAGTGGGCTCGTCTCTTACATCAAGATTATGATTTTATTACCGTCAGATCTAGTCGTAGGTCACTAACTGTTTTAGAATTTACAAGTAGGCTGTCAAACTAAATAATTATCCGACAATATAACGGTATTATCATCCTACAATGAAGTATCTAGTGGTAAACTTCGTTATGCTATAAAATATCACAATTGGGACTGTGAAGTACTTAGTAAGTAGTTCGTTGGCTACCCATGGAATAACAATTTTACACCACTATGTCTAGCAGTACATTGGCAAGTAATTTAAAGTTTAACAAGGGGGCCAATCACTTAAGTAGTTTCTTACCCACAACATAACGAATTTACCATCTAAAACTTGGTATACAATAGTAAAATGCCAATTCTTCAATTTTTTTACAGGTGGACACGACAAGTAGTTCATGACTTACTGAGCAAATGATGACTGAAGATGACCATGCAGAGCTAAGTTCGTTGCAATTGCTACTTTGACATGCGCATCGATCGTGAGGGAAGAAATGGGCAAATAAATAAAAAATGACTGGTTCTAGCCGTAGCGTGAAGAGGCTCAACTGGTGAAGGGGACATCCTTGCGAGCCAACCATCGCCTTTCTTAAAATATCGTCGCCTATGTATATGAAGATGCTTAGCAGTAATACATTACTTTAGTTGAAGCCAAAAAAATAAATAAAAAATCAGTGATTCATTATTTGAGCAAAGAGCGCCTGCTAAGTTGTTGAAGTTCTTGAAAGACCAAATGTGACATCCTGAAATTTCAGTTTTGTTTTCAATTAAATGAATCGGGCCTTTCATCGATGCGCCTATAGTGCTATTCTCCGAGCTAATCACTCATGAGATAACTAGACTATCTGGAGAAGCCATTAAGAGATTTTAACGCAAAATATTGGAGAATTCGACCAGGAATCGACTACTCGACCGTGCTTATCTACAGAGATCATTATGGCACGATTAAAAATCGTTCGGAGATCAGAGATAGGTCAGTTCGACTGAGATAGGTGATCAAAGTGTGGATGAATCGCTTCGATACCATTGAATGGACCTAGACTTAGAACCAGGGAGGACGGAGTGAGTTTTCTGCAGGTATGCCTTCCTACAGTGGGCGAATAACTCCTGTTCAAGCCCTTTAGGGACAGCCTTTTAGCATAAAACCACTCTGTCCTTTAGTTTAGAGCCTAGAGACACTCAGAGATGTTAGGATGATAACGTTTCTAACTATTCGAGCTACATTTCTCAGAGGATCCTACCAAGCTGGAGAAGAAGAGAAGTTTAAAAAGCCATGGAGAGTTTTCACAAAACACTCACTTTACTTCAATGAACTCTGCCCAACACATTACATCCCCATTGCCTTTTATAGACAATAAGAGGTCACACACAAATAAGAACCAAAGCTCACAAGTCTTGAAACAAACAGAGGCACCAGAAACTTCTGGTAGGGAATTATTCGCACGGTATGAACAGTGACAGTGAACAGTTATGACTGTGAACAATGATTTTCCTAACCTACTACTATGGTAAAAGTGAACAATGACTTGCTACAATGACTTGTATGGTCAGTAATCTCGTCCATGGTAGGTATTGTAGTCATAGTCTAAGTCATCTGAACTATTCATTGCCAGAAGATGTTCTTCATATTTTTGCTCAAGTGCTTCAAGTGAATCTAGTGAGAGAATCTAATTTGACGAGGATGATGCTTCCTCTTGAGTCTGGGAGGAGCCTATAGAGTCCGCAAGAATATTAGGCTGAAGCCAATTGGATGGCTAAGCATAATATGATGTGTCCATGCCTGAGGATAAGGACAAGGTCCTTGATCATAGGGGTCTTGGGAAAGAGGACCTCCCCATTGTGCATGGGGGTCTTGAGAGGATTGTGCTGGGTGATCTGTGTCTATCATTTCATGCTATTGTGATGATGCAACTTGTCTGAATTCTTCAAGTGCTTCCTTGGCCTCTGGTGCTAAGGCTATAATGATCCCATGCAGTTGGTACATTATAGTTCTATGCGTCTTTAAGAATGGTTTTATTTTCTTGACATAAAACCCTTTTGAGTTCTCGGTACTGGTGCTCACAACAACCAACAGATCCTAGAAAGGATTTGTAAATTCGAGCTTATGTACTGTGCGGTTGAGGCTTATAGGATGTGGTTCCTATAAAATGTGAGGCATTGGTAATGCTACCATTATTAGTAACAAAAGCCCATGGTCATCGAAAAAACAAAATAGTATGGATCTCAGGGTTTGGTTGGGTGGTTCTCAGTTCTTGCTGCAAGAGATGTCTCCAGTGAGTAGGAGGATAAAACCAATTGAGGAAAGCCAAGAGATTTTTGTCACTTTCTTTTTCAATGTTTCCTCTACCAAGTTCAAATATTCTAGTGAGGTTGGCAATGAATCTCCTGGTTGGAATTTCAATAGCTATTGAGTATTTGGTTAAGTACCATAATAACCATTTGAGTTGATTAGGGAAATTATCTTCCTTCTAGATTAGAGGATGTATAAACGGATAGTCCGAATTTAATCCAAAAGGATAAAGAATCGAACATCCATTGAATCTAAATAGATCTGTGTGGCATTGTGGTATGAGGTTATCCAGATTTTCAATGAGGCCGTTCAACAATCTCCTAGGGGTATCACCAGCTTGGCTAGTCTTTTATCTTCTCAATCTTATACTTTGCATTGTGATGAAGAGTATGAAAAGCATGCCTCATGATGTATATGTTAATTTCTGCTGGTGCTTTTGGTCTTGACAAAAAGTCAGCAAGCACATTCTTCTTGAAAAGTTCGCGCAAGAAGTGAATTTCCTAAAAATAACTAGAAAAATAAAAATAGGACAACCTAGCAAGAACCAAATTTCCTAGACATGAATTGAAAGCAAATTCTCCAAAAAAAAAAAAAAAATTCCAAATAATTCATTGCATGACAATTTCCTCATTTCATCTCTAATTACCAAATAAATTAAATCAATGACTGACCTAAATTATCATGGAAGAACCAAAAGCACGATAAAATAAATTGCATGATGTAGGGATAGAAGACTTACTTCACCAAGAAAAATTGACGGCAATCACATAAACATGCACATGAAATTTGAGGCTCGATTTCTACTCTAGACAGGCTTAGTAAAATGAAGCCACAAGGATGAACGGACTAGCCGTGGGCGTGTGGACTAAGTCAGGTCCTCATGACTTCGACTTGGTCAAAGAGCTGACTTGGGTTGAGGGCATGCGAACCAAAATGGGTATTCTTGACACTAAAAAAGAAATTTCGGGATCGAGATGGCGACTCGTACCATGGGTATGCGGTCAGAGTGGTATCCATCTTAATACCATCCTAAATAATCCTATGTGGCCCAGGTCCGGCGGCAGGTTGTGTGTGCTAGAGTGTAGTGCAAAATGCAAGGCATGCACGACAGTTTATATCAAGCAACACTTCAATAACTTGAATTTAAAACATTCATCCCCAACTCCAACCTACAAGACAAGGGTTAGCAAAGACTACTCCCCTTATATCTCCCATCCTACAAAAACATTTAACACCTTAAATGTTAGGGACGTACTGGGATCCTCGTTGCTAAACAAAAATATTTTTTTAAAGAGAAAATTGGCCTAAGTCCACTAAGAGTTTTAACTCAAGTTCCCAGTGGAGTCGCCAAGATGTCGTGACCTAAATTTCGGGTGCACCACCTAAAATTAGGTTAATGGACTACTAAGTCTAACTTAACTCAGGCTCTCCCAAGCACATATCAATTCGTGACTTAGGTTCAAATATTTAGCATGCATAAAGGAGTCGTCACTAATCAGTTTACGGTAAGTCGATTAGACACCTAAGTAAAATAACGAGAGAATTATTTTATTTCTACGAATCAGAGATTTTTCGTACGGGGACTTGATTACGTTATATTTCTCTAATGCCATTTCAGTACTTTTCTCTTTTTATTTCAAAAAATGTTTTGCAAGCAGCTCGAATTGATTTTAATTCATCTCCCTAACATGTGAGGCGTTCATGCAAATACGCAAACCACCAATTTAACACCCAAGTAAAGCAATAAATAAATTGCAAGACTTACCTCAAAACAATGAAAGCATCTGCAATGTTAAATCAGAATTCACATCAACAGTCCTACATATGATTTCTAATTAACACGCAATTTCTTTTTTTTTACTTATTTAATGAAAATCATGTAATATGCAATGCATGCTACTAACCTAACATGAAACGATATGACATGGCAATATGACCTAAGCTATATGACATAAATAAAATAAGCATGCAGTCTATCTTAAAGAATGGAATTGATTTATTCTAAGACAATTTTTTTGGCATTTTCCATGAAATTCGAAATTAGAAAAATGCAAAAATTATCTATCCAGGTTAAGATATCATCTAATTTGTATTAGAAATTAAGTTAAGCTAAATACTAATTTAAACTAAGATATTATCTCAACTTAGCAATCTTTAACCTAAGAAGCAATCCATCTAAAAAATCAATCTAAACTTAAAATGAAACATGCAATTTTATCCTAATATGCAATGACGTACAAAGAATGCCCTAATTCTACATGACATATGCATGATGATTTTTTGTGTTTTTTTTATAAAATTCGAAATTTAAAATTGCCAAATAATTAAACGTGCAAATTAGATTTAAAAAACTAACATCCTAAATGAATGCATTTTTTGGATTTTTTTTTTTTTTACATTCGAAATAAGATTACCATTCTTAATAGGGAGAAATACACTATCAGTGTTATAAGTTGTGTACGATGCTCACTTTAGTGCCAAAAGTTTCCGTCGGATCACTTAATTGCCAAAAAGTTAGAAAAACGATCATTTTTGTGCCAACTCCGATCAGATTGACCGGAAATCCAACATGGCACTTTTTTATTAATTTTTTACGTTGATGTGGCTCACTGGAGAATACAGTCAGCATGTAAACCACAAAAACGACATCGTTTGGTGTCTCTTCCCCAATTCAAAACCCTAAACCCTAAATCTGCCGGATAATCTCGGCCACCGCCACCCTTTTCGTCCTCTTCTCCTCCCTTGCCGTCCTCTCCACTGCCGCCCATGGCGCTGCCAAGCACCTCCACCTCCTCCACTACCTCGACGAGTTCGGAGATCGCGGCGAGCAAGTCGTCAATAACCCCTTTGCCTCCTTCAAGAACCCGTGCCTCCGCAACGCCTACGTCGCCCTCCGGGCCCTGAAGCAAGCCATCATCTCTGACCCCAACAACTTCATTGCCAACTGGGTCGACCCTGACGTTTGTGGCTACTCCAACGTCTTCTGCTCCCTTGCCCCGACGACCTCGGCGTTCGCACCATCACCGGCGTCGATGGTTTTCCCTCCTCCTCCCCCTTCAATCGCCCACATCCCTCGCCTCTACCTCTGCCGGTGATGGGCTAGTTGCCGTCCTTGACGGCCCCTACGCTCAGCATCCATGGCTTCGACCTCAACTTGGCTACTCGGCGGCCAAGTCGAAGGCCATGATCTCACTCAAGTGCAAACCTCACGTTGCCAAGCAACGGCGGCCGAGCGAGCTAGGACGACAGCCAAGCGAGCTAGGTCGGTGGCCGACGAGGATCGGAACCCTAATTTCAATCTCCAAATAAAAAACAAAAATCCCAAAATGAGTTGTGCAGCATCGTTTTTGTGAGACCATCCACTTAGGATGGCAAAACAACGTTGTTTTTTCAAGGAGGACAGAAAACGACGTCATTTCTCAAGCCATGTCGATTTTTTTTTTAAATATAAAAGCCACGTCATCATTTTGGCCGGAATCTCTTGCCGGTGGCACCAAAGTGATCGTTTTTCCTCCGATTTGGCACTTAAGTGATCCGATTGAAACTTTCGGCACCAAAGTGAGCACCGTACCCAACTTATGGCACTGATAGTGTACTTCTCCCTTCTAAATATGCAAGATAACCCTAAGACGAGGAATATTCTAAAACGAACCTAACCCTAATTCAAATTTTTTGATTTTAATCGACTCAAACGACATGATAGAACATCCAACAAGATAAGATCGATATCCAAAAATTGACGAACCATATCTCGCGCATGAGATTGGGTTGGCCTATTTTTAAATAAATCGCGAATCGAATCTCGGGCGTGAGATCGAATTGACGATTTTTCAAGTGATTGCGAGTCGGATATCGGAGCGAAAATTGAACTATCAATCCCTAATTTATGAGGCTATTTCATGTCGGGAAATCTCAATCTTATGTCGAGGAATATTTCAAATAAAGAAATAAAAAAAATAAACTAAAATAGTAATAAAAACTACTTAATTTGTTTTTCTTTTTTCCCTGTTTCCTTCCACACACGGCTCGGCAGCTCGTGTTGGTGGGTCACCAGAGGTGATGGGTCACCGTCAGAGTGAGGGGTGATCATCAGAGCTTCGACAAGGGTGGATCGGCGGTGTTGGCAGCGGTGGACTCGAGCGGAACAATAGCAACACTCGGGCCGAAGGCTCGAGGCTAGCAGATGCAATAGCAAGCGTCGGGTTGCTGGTTGAAGTGACACAGCAGCGGCTTCGACTGGTTGCTGGCGCCACAGCTAGTGAGGGGCAGCGGCTACTGGCGTCATGAGGGCTGGAGCCACTGCAAGGCCGCGAGGAACAGAGGGCTACAGCAGAGGGCGAAACAACTGGTTAAAAGGCTGGCACTAGTCAACGGTGGCAGATGCGCGAGTGCTTGCGGGATCTGCAGGTCGTGGTAGTGTCGAGTCGAAGGCAGAGACTCTGGCAAAGGACACGGGAACAATGACGGCAGGGCGGAGCTTCGGACGGTTGTAGGTGTGAAAGCTAGTACGAGCACCTAGAGGGGTGAATAGGTGCGAAAACAAATTTTGCAGAGTAAAGTATAAAATTTTGCTTTTAAACCAACTCTGTTTAGCAATAAATTATGAAAAGGAAATTAGACTCTAATAATCAGATAGAGTTAGGATCAAAGTAAAAGAGCTTAGGGAAGAGAAGGTTTATAGTGGTTCGAGTTAATCCAAGCATACGCCCACTCTTCCACACTGACAGCCCACCGGCTGGATTTCACTAAGAATCAAAAGAGTTGTTACAATATAGGTCTTCCGTGATTCTACAGTGTAGAGACTCTGCTACACTTCCTCAAGGTCTCACAGAAGCATAAACTCTTTTTTGAGTACAAGTTCATGCTCAACAATTGAATTGACAAAGAACAAGAAGCTTCAGACTTTGGAATTTCTCTATCGCACACACACTTGAATAACTAGAACGTCATCCTTATATACTCCTCAATGCCATCATAGCCGTTGGCACTTACCAAAAGAGCTCTTCCAATCTACCAATTTGGATAGAATCAATTAGGGAGATTTCGAGTTATTTAAAGAATATGACGATAGCCCACCAATCTTGCTTGCCCATACAATCAGAATCTAGGTTTCCATAAGTAGAACATTCCAAGTATACTTCGCCAATCAACGGATCCAAAATGCCTAAATCAATCTCAAGATGAATAATGAATTTCGAGATGCTATATCTAGTCGAGACATCTTCTTTAGTCAATAGAATCAAATCCTTAAAGAAATACTTAATTCTGGATAAATCTTCTTCGACGGTTTAGAAACTGTTAATGAGGATAGACTTTGAATCTTGAGTCTGGCGGTCTGGCGGTCTTCAGACTTTGACGAAAGAGTCTGAAGTCTTCAGACTAGACTGATGGGAACGTTTTGTCAGCTTTAAAACACGCAAGGAAGTTTTCTCCAACAATCTCTCCCTTTTTTATGGTGACAAAACTTTCCTGTAAATTTGGATATATTTGACCTGCAAAACAATACTCAAGCAAACATGGATATCTCACAAAAGATAATTGGCTTAGTAAAGACAGCATTAAATCTGCATCCACGGGAAATAAGTTACAACTATCTCTGCATTAAGTCCTGTAAACAACTATCTCTGCCATGAAATACCCACAATGCTTAAGATACTACAGTAAACATTTAAACGATCAAACAATCCAAATTCAATCCAATCACAACCACATACCAGTCACAACCACAACCAAACCAAACAAAAGTAAAGTCAAAGTCAATCAAAAAGTCAAGAGTTAAATCTCAAATCTACAACATCTCTCCCCCTTTTTGTCAGCATTAAAAAGGTAGAGACGAAAAGAGAATGGAATTAGGATTGCTTTGGAACGCAAACAAGCTGGAAATCTCCCATTGACTGTGTCACGCCCCGATCCTCCGAGCGTGCGAACATCCCACTCTGGTCGATACAAATGCAACTTCCCAGGACGTGTCGCCGACAGATTCATTTAATTACGCATGCAGAAGCGAAACAAATCCCCTGACAACATTTAACTTGGGATAGAAAAGCAGGCAATCAATCACAACCAAACAAGCTTTCTATAAACACATAGGTTTATATACAACACTAGATTGTCTACAAAATAGACAGGTTCAACAACTAGGGAACTGTCCTATGACCAACTTGTCAGACACGTTTGCCGATTCTTCAGCCTCCACCTTCCGAACTCCAAGACTTCCGGTCCTCCACGACCGTCATCTAGGGACCTAAAATATTATCCCACAACCGGGATGAGACTACGTCTCAGCGAGTCCTACCCTCTAAAACTCAATTAGGAAGAAAATACGCCTCAAGGCGCTCTAACGACACAAATAGGATAGAGGACTTACCTCGCCTCAGTTCCTTCCTGCACATCAGTTTTATCAATAAATATTGACAACCACATCATCCAAACAATTCAATTACTCGGATCGATTCAGCGATCAATCGACTTAGTCGATTACATGTCATCGAAATCATCACACGGTCATTCTGACTATTCATTCTCGACTCTCAATCACGGCCTTACAGGCAAGTCTATATATAGTGGCATCACGGCCCCACTCGGCAATGTTGTATGTAGTGGCATCACGGCCCCACTCGGCAATGTTATATGTAGTGGTATCACGGCCCCACTCGGCAATGTTGTATGTAGTGGCATCACGGCCCCACTCGGCAATGTTATATGTAGTGGTATCACTGCCCCACTCGGCAATTCTAGATTTGATGGCTTTCTAGGTTCAACTCACAACCTCTCACGGTCCCTTTTCCCATCAAAAACCAACACTAATCAACTTTGGGATAAATCCCCACATAAACATCCATTCAATCAATCGATACAAACTGGACCTACCAACCAATTACGGTGCCAAAAGCCGACACCGGGTATTTTCAAGTTAAATACCAAAACTTCATCAATATCACTCAATTCCACACTTTTGGAATAATTAACCATAACCATCGATCACTCAATTTCTCAATTTAAGCTTACAATTAACACAAACCGACCGCACCGCCGCGATCGGCGCGAAATTCTAACGACGGCCATCCGGCATAATTTTCGAAATTATTAAATAATTAAATTTAATTCCGAAAATTAAATAATTAAATATTATATTATAATAATATAATTTTATAAAATAATATTTATAAAATCGAAATAATTAATTAATTAAAAATAATTAATTATGGCTTAAACAAGATTATACTAATTTAATCATACAATTAACCTAATTAAACATACATTAAACTAAGCATACAACTAATCTAATTTACATTAAAATAATCTAATTTAATCACATAAACCTAATTAGAATAATCTAAACACCCCTTAAGCGTCATTAACTCACTAAGCAAGAATTAGAGGATAAACTCATCGGTTTTGCGCACCGGTGAGTTCACGGCGACCACGACACCAAGGCGGTCGATAAACCCCAAAGCGGCGACACTAACGGAGGCCAGGAAGACACTGAAAACAGGCCTCGAAGTCTGGAACTTCTTGCTGTCTTCGCTTCGATCCGGGCTGAACTGCAGAGAAGAAACCAGCAACTTCAACGGTGAAAACGGGCCGATTGGAGCTCCGGCGAGCGGGTGGTTGGCAATCGGCAGCTCCCGGGAGTCAAGGGGATCTTGCTGGTGGTTGGTACGGGTGGAGGTAGGGTAGAAATGGGGAGAAAATGGCTGAAAACCGCGAAACAGGCGAAACCAGGCGAGTCCAGACGGTCCGGCGAGCGGCGGGTTCGGGCAGCCATACGGGACTTCTGGAGAATCGTTCTGGCGAGCGGTGAGGTGCTCTAGAACGGGCTGGATGTCTTCTTCGCGGCGATGGGTGGCTCGTTTGCTGATTCAACCGAAAAGTTAACTTTTTACTCGGATCTTTGGCAAAAGGTCGGCTGGAGCAGAAACTGGAACGAGGGGAAAACAAGGGAGGAAAACGGCCGACGATGGCCTTCCGGGCGTGCAACGATGGAGGGGCTGGTGAGCTCGGTTTCCTCTAGTTCTCTTAAGCTTTTCCAAAGCCTCAACCATGGAGAAAGCCATGAATGAAGGAAGAAGATGGTCTGCTAAAGAGGGGGCCTCCATGGTGGCTCACTAGAGCTCAACACTTGTCTAAACCTCATTTGGTTTGCCCCCACCATGACATCACATGACATCATCCACTCTCTCTCCTCAATCTTCCTCCATAACCTTGCCAATAGGTGCAAAATAGCTCTCCCCCCATGGTATACGAATTTCATACATTTGTACATCAAATTCAATAAATTCTCACTCAATTCCATCCAATTGAAGTTCAATTAAATCAACCCATGTGTCCTCAGCCTTCTCATGACATTTCCCCATCAAATGATCCAACTTGCATCTCAAAGGTTCAATTAAAAACGGCCCTCTGACAATCCCGAACAAAAACGGCATTACTTTGCTTTTCCGCCAAAAATCTCGGTTTGTAGAAAAATCTTCTAGATATGAGTCGACATTCCTAAAATGAATTGTGACTTGACAGAACTTCCAATTTCTATAATCGGGTTCAATTTCACGGTTAAATTCAATCTGGCGCGACTTTAGCGGGTCCTAATCTATGGGTAGCCTTTAGGAATTTTCTGTGCAATTGACCTGTGGTTGATTATTTTCAAGCCACAAAGTGCATCTTCGACACATTGGCGACTCTCGATTGCCGTAGAAATCTCGAAGTTTCAGATACGGACACAAGGTACCAAAACAATAGAGAAATCGATCTAGTGTCGATCAACAAGAATTGTGCAATTAGGTGGAATCACCCACACTGAATTACATGGTTCTGTTGAATTGACCTATCTCCGGTCTCTAATTGGTCTGTGCCGTAATGACCCTTGCAGATTAGTACGGTCGAGCAGTCGTTTCCTGGTCGAATACTCAAGTCTATCGCGTTTAGATTCCTTAACGACTTCACCTGATAGACTAGTTATCTCGTGAGTGGCCAACTCAGAGAAGAAAGCTATAGACGCAAAGATGAAATGCCCGACTTATTTAATTGAAACCAGAATTGGAAAATCGGGATGTCACACACTGGACAATCCCTTCTAGCTTTTTCAAGTCCTCCTTCAGTTGAGCCACTTCTTCACCCTTGGCATTAGCTTGAACTTGAAGAGCAAGGGCATGAATTTGATCATGCAAGGAAACTAAAGAGGCTTGACCTGCATTCTGCAAATTTTGAACTTCGCATCCGAGGGCATAAATTTGGCCTCGCATCTCCATAAGAACATCAAGCACTCTACGAAAGTCTGCTGTATTATCAATCTGAGTATTGGCCTCTACATGATCAGTCTGAGGTGTATTGGCAGATGATGGCATTTCTGTATGAGCACCCAGACTTGGCGATGAAACCACATGACCTTCCTCGAGGAATTGAGAGGCATAGATGTCTTCTGGATCTGCAGGTGAACGACTAACATCTTTACTAGTAAAAGCAATTGAAGATGTACCTCTTTTCTCAGTAACTCCTCCTGTTTCATTGCCTTCAAGCGGTGAGAAGTACTCTTCATGATCTATTTCGTCTTGTTCACCGCTGCCTTCTTCTTCTTCTTCTACAGTCCTTTCTTTCTCTGCTTCTTTTCTCAACGATTCTCTTTCTCCACTTCTTTGCTCTAACTCTTCTCTGTCTTGATCCTGTCTTTCCTCTGTCTCTGGAACAGAACGATGTAAGCTTTTAAGTGTGGAAATGGTAATATCTTCCTCATCTTCTTCATCCTCTAAGATGAGTGCTCTTCTTTTCCTGGATGGAGCAATCATGGGCTCCTTCCCTTTCCATTTTGTAGCCGAAGAGACTGGGTGAGTCTTGACAAGGGTTTTCTCCTTGAATCGCTCCAGAACTTTTTGCCAGTGTTAATGGCATACATCAGCTTTGCCTCCGAGCTTGAAACATTAGTCTTTAAAGTCAATTTAGGTCTGAGGCAGTTGATCACTATCTTGTGAAGCAAAATATTTGAGGCATTCATCCTCAAATATGAAATTCGTCCTTCCACCATTCCATCCCGAACAAGCTCTACCGTCGTACATCCAATAGACACATTAATTGATTGGAATTTCCCTCTTTCTTCCCCAATCACATCAGCTAATGTGTCCATGTCAACTACATAGTCCTGATCTCGAACACTAATTGAGAATCTATTCGCATCCAAGAAACTTAGATTAGAATAGAAGTAAGCAGTGAGTTCAGCATGAGCCTCTGTCATCTTAGAACAAAACCGTTCTAGTTGAAGAAGAGTGAATTTTTCTCGCAGCTTAACATTCAGAGAATCAAGAAAATCAAAATCCACACTTCTAGTGTTGATTACTCCCCACTTTAGCAACTTAGAGTAAAGTCGTGTGTGTTCCTCCGAACGAAACAAATCCGTCCTATTGCTTCGAATATTCGCCGCAACACCCATTCTAGGCTTAAAATGAGTGTACATCTTATCATCATCATTCCCATCAGGTTGACTCAGCCCTCCAACACGTGGATCACTTGGGATATTTGCAAAAACTTCTTCTGCTGACCCCGCAGGAGTAATTCCAAATCGTTCCATTGTGCGTAAAAAGTGGGTTTCATTTCGATACCCCTTTCCTTTCAAGAATTCATCAATATATTTCAAGGGAGTACCACCCTTCTTCAAGGTAGAGTAAAGCTTAAAAATAAAAGCGGGCTTTTGAGTTCTTACAGGTTCTGCATCTTCAATGATTTCTTCCTCTGCTCGATGATCAATATCCTGAGGTATAGATGGAGGAGATGGACGCTGTTGAGAATGTTGTGGGCTCTGCTGCTGTCTAGGAGATGCTTCTTCCTCGATGAGGTCAAAATGCGTAGGACTCTCACGCATTTGTTGTCGTCCCATATACGCGATCTTTGAGGACTTTCTTTGAAACGACATTCTTCACAATCTTTGAGGGATTCCAAGCTTGTTTCGCAAGAAAGATGAAAACTTTTCGAGGATTAAACAAGAGAAGAAAAGAGAAGTTGAAGATCTATGCTTTCTTAGGGTTTTGTGAGTAAAACAGAAAAAAACCAACAGTATATAAAGCGGTCGAAACGAGGCATACGGAATGACATAAAAAGAAAAATAGAAAAATGTATTTTCAAAAATAACTGCCTTTTTTAAAAAATAGATAACCGTCATCTAAAAAGATAACTTCTTTTTCGAAAAGGAATGATTGCAATAATCATGAAAACTGAGGAAGATAACATCAATCAATTACAGATTAATAGATGAACGTACCTTTTTGAGATTTTATCCGAGATATAAATTTCTAAAACATAAATAACTTACAGTCGTGATTCTTGATCTTCTGAGCCTGAGTATCTTAAGACTTTTTAGGCCTGAATCTGAACTTCTTCAAACTTTAAAATATTGAGTCTGGAATGAATAAATTCGAATTGACTTTTCTTCAAAGGCTTTGTAAAAATGTCCGCTAGTTGATTCTTTGAGTCAATGAACTGAATAGAGACTTCTCCATTTTGCACATGATCTCTAATAAAATGATGTCGAATCTCTATATGCTTTGCTCATGAATGAAGAATTGGATTCTTGGTGAGATTGATTGTGCTGGTGTTGTCACATTTGATCTCAATGCATGAATCTTCAATTCCAAAGTCTCTTAGCTGTTGTTTTATCCACAGAATTTGTGAACAACAACTTCCAAGGGCCATATACTCTGCTTCTGTTGTAGAAAGAGCTACGGTACTTTGCTTCCTCAAAAACCAAGATACTGTCCTATTACCAAGCAATTGACAAGTGCCTGAGGTTCTCTGTCTATCAACTCTACAACCTGCTAGGTCTGCGTCTGAATATCCAAGAAGAGTAAAGTCTCCTTCTTTAGGATACTAGAAACCTAAACTAGAGGTTGAAGCAACGTATTTCATGATACGTTTAGCAGTACTCAAATGAGATTCTTTAGGGTCTGATTAAAATCTTGCACAAATACAAACACTAAATAGAATATCATGTCTACAAGTAGTAAGATAAAGAAGTGAACTAATGATACTCCCGTATAGCTTCTGGTCGACTTTCGTTCCTCCTTCATCTTTGTCCAGCTTCAAGGAACTTGACATTGGTATATCAATCTTTTTGCAATTTTCCAGTCCAAACTTTTTGACAAATTCTTTAGCATATTTTTTCTTGGTGAATAAAAGTTCCCTCCTTCAATTGTTTCACTTGAAAACCGAGAAAGAAGGTTAGTTCACCCATCATGCTCATTTCAAATTCATCATGCATAGACTTAGAGAATTTCTTGCACAAATTTTCATTAGAAGGTCCAAAAATAATATCATCAACATAAATTTGAACAAGCAATAAGTTTTTGCTTTCTCTTTTGATAAACAGGGTAGTGTCTACTTTACCTTTAACAAAACCATTTTGAATTAAAAACTTACTTAACCTGTCGTACCAAGCTCGAGGTGCTTGCTTTAAACTATATAGCGCCTTTTTTAGTCTGAATACAGAGTCTGGTTTCCTTGGGTCTTCAAAACCGGGAGGTTATTCCACATAAACTTCCTCTTGGATAAATCCATTTAGGAAAGCGTTTTTGACGTACATTTGGAATAACCTAAAATTCTTATAACAAGCAAAAGCAATTAATAATCTAATTGCTTCTAACCTTGCTACTAATGCGTAAGTCTCATCATGTCTATCCCTTCTTCTTGCGTATATCCTTTGGCCACGAGTCTTGCTTTGTTTCTTACAACTTTTCCTTTCTCATTCATCTTGTTCCTGAAAACCCATTTAGCTCCAATGATAGATTTACCTTTTGGTTTAGAAGTCAATTCTCAGACATCATTGATACTGAATTACCTAAGTTCTTCTTGCATAGCTTCAATCCAGCTTTCATCAGTTAAAGCTTCTTCTATGCTCTTGGGCTCTATTTCAAAGATAAGAGCCACAGCACTAAACTCTTCACGCCTTTTGGATCTTGTACAAATTCCTTCATTAATGTTACCAATAATGAGTTCTTTGGGATGACTAGACTTGTGCTTCTAGTTGCTGGTTGGCTTGTCAGACTGTTGATCTTTTTCTTCATTTGATTCTTCAATGATTATTTGTCACTGGTCCTCTGAAGTTTGAGCTGCTTCTTGAGGTTTAGACCTTGTAGAGTCTAGAGCAGGTTCAGATTCTTCTGGTTGGGTTTGAATCGATTGATTTTGTATAAAGTCTTGAAATTTGACATTCATCGATTCCTCCACAGATTGAGTCTTTTTGTTGTATACTATGTAAGCTTTGTTGGTAGTTGAATATCCAAGGAAGATGCCTTCGTCTAATTTTTCTTCAAACTTACCAACTTGATCATTTACATTTTTCAATATAAGACATTTGCATCCAAACACATGAAAATAGGAAACAATTGGTTTCTTTCCTTTGAACAACTCATAGGGAGTTTTCTCCAGAATAGGCCTTAAGAAGACTCTATTAATAATATAGCACGCTGTAGAAACTGCTTCAGCCTAAAAACAAGAAGAAATGTTACTTTCAATTAAAAGAGTTTTAGCCATTTCTTGCAGCGATCTATTCTTCCTTTCCACAACTCCATTTTGCTCTAGAGTGTATGGTGAGGAGAACACATGTTGAAAGCCAGATTAATCACAGAATTTAGCAAAGTCTTGATTTTCAAACTCACCTCCATGGTCTGTCTGTATACCTGAAATAACATACCCTTTCTCATTTTGAACTTTCTTAGCAAATTTTATAAAATATGAAAAGGTTTCAGACTTACTTGCCAGAAAATATACCCAAGTGAAACGTGAATAATCATCCATTATTACTATGCAATATTTCTTACCTCCAATGCTTTGAGTTCTGGTTGGTCAAAAGAGATCAATTTGCAAGAGCTGCAGTACACGATTAGTGGACACTTGATTTATTGGTTTGAATGAATTTCTTACCTATTTTCCCAACACGCATGGTGTGCATAGATCAAACTTTTGGTATGTCAGTTTGGGTAGTCCACGAACAAGCTTCTTTGCTGAGATCTTGACCATTTGCTTCATGTTGATGTGCCCAAGTTTTCTGTGCCATAGATTCGCTTCCTCTTGAATTGAGATTAGACATTGGGATTTTTTTGTTTTGATATTCAAGATA
Organism: Eucalyptus sideroxylon; assembly: GCA_014182405.2. Classification (NCBI taxonomy): domain Eukaryota; kingdom Viridiplantae; phylum Streptophyta; class Magnoliopsida; order Myrtales; family Myrtaceae; genus Eucalyptus; species Eucalyptus sideroxylon. The sequence goes on along the minus strand of CM024550.2, from coordinate 36,591,702 downwards.
TAGATATTCCCATGTCTTCATCCCGTGAAAGTTTGAGAGGAGTCTTTACTGGTTCCTAAACATATTCCCTCTTGAAAGTTGATTTTGAAACCTGTGTCGCACAGTTGGCTGATACTCAGCAAGTTGTAGTTGAGTCCTTCCACTAATGAAACGTTACTAATCGTGAGACTTCCAATCTTTACAGTTCTGTATCCCACAATTCTGCCTTTGCTATTCCCTTCAAAAGAAACTTTTCCATCATTAACTTGCATAAGCTTTATGAAGCAATTTGAGTATCCCGTCATGTGTCTTAAGCATCCACTATCCAAGTACCATTTAATCTTTTTCTTGATAGTGACCTGCATTTAAAAAAGAAACTTAAGCTTTCTTTGGTACCCATACTTTATTGGGTCCAATGGAGTTAGTGTGATATACTGTCTTTGCCAAAATCTTCCTCACGTGTTTCCAAACCATAGGACAATCTTTCTCAAAATGTTCTGAGCTGTTGCACTTAGAACATTTGAGAGTATTGCGGCCTACAGTTTCTACAAAAACTTTTTGGAAATGATTTCTGTACGAATCTTTTGTAGGTCTTTGTTTAATTCTTTCTTTTACTTTAGGAAAATCAATTAGAGGAATGGTTTCAGCAGTCATTCCCAAACCTGATTTGTTAATGTAAGGTCTTTTTGCTGAAAGAAGCTTTTCTAATTTCTCAGATCCAATAGAAAACCTTTTGGAAATACTTGAGATATCATTTTTCAAAAATGCATTTTCTTTTGAAAGATAGTCTACATTTTCTTTCAAAGTAATAACACTTTTACATAAATTTTCAACATTTTCTTTCCAAACAATCTCCTATTGCTTCAATGCAGAATTTTCTCTTTTCAGTTCGGAAATCCTCTTGAGAGAGGTTTTGAGACTAAGACACAATTCATCAATATACTTAGAGACTTTAGTAGGAATTTTTAAATTACTTACCTCGATTTCACTGTCTGAGTCTGAGTCTGTCTCAGAGTCTAAATCTAATTCTGATTGTGCCATAAGACAAATATTGACATAATCATCATCACTTTCTTCACATTCGGTATCACTCAAAGTTTCTGCTTTAAGAGCTTTTCGGTATTTCTCAGCTTTTGCTTTCTTTCTTTTCAGTACAGGACAGTTGGGTTTAATGTGTCCCTTTTTCTTGCATTCAAAGTAGATTATATCCTTGTTGAATTCATCATCCTCAACTGATTTATTCTATAACTTTTGAGAACTTTATTTCTTTAGATTGAATCTTCTTCCTTTTCTATTCAGTTTTCTGAACTTTTTATCATGAGAGCAAGCTCTTCATCGTCCATATCGTCTTCAGAATCTGTAACATCAGAATCATCATTAGATTTTAATGCAATAGATTTTTTACCTTTGGGATCTTCATCTTCATTGATTTGCTCCACTTCATAAGACTAAAGAGTGTCAACCAATTCATCAACAAAGAGTGGCATAATTCTTTGTATCTCTCTTATTGAGGTCTTTATGTGATTCCAATATTTGGAAAGTCCACGCAGTAACTTGTTAACCTTCATGGGTTTAAAAATTGGTTGACCTTGATACTCAAGATCATTCACGATTTCTGTAAAACGACTAAACATGTCAGTGATAGATTCTCCTGGTTTCATCTTGATTCTGGTTTCTTTCACTCGATCAGTTCCTTCATAGGTGATGTGCAATCTATCCCAGACTTCTTTAGCTGTTTCATAAGAAGATATTCTATTATATTCAGTAGGAGATAATGCACAATATAATGAATAAACTGATTTTGCATCAAGAGCTTATCTCTTGGTTATCTCTTCTTGAGTCATTTCACTAGACTCAACAACTTCGTTTCCTCTTTCTGAGACTGTTGCAGCTTTAGAAATGATTCATTTATCTACCATGTCCCATTCCAGAGGATCTTTTCATCTAAGAATGCCTTCATCTTGTTTTTCCATATGTTGTATTCATTTCCATCAAAATAAAGTGGTCCGGTGTTGCTTTGCCCTTCAACCAGACCTGGAGCCAACATACTAGCCATGGATCGTTAACTCTAAAGTAAAAACACTTCAACTTAAATGAGTACACAGGTTCTGATACCAATTGTGAAAGCTAGTACGAGTACCTAGAGGGGGTGAATAGATGTGAAAACAAATTTTGCAAAGTAAATTATAAAATTTTGCTTTTAAACCAACTCTATTTAGCAATAAATTATGAAAAGGAAATTAGACTCTAATAATCAGATAGAGTTATGATCAAAATAAAAGAGTTTAGGGAAGAGAATAAGAACACAAGGTTTATAGTGGTTCGGCTTAATCCAAGCCTACGTCCACTCTTCCGCACTGACAGCCCACCGGCTGGATTTCACTAAGAATCAAAAGAGTTGTTACAATATAGGTCTTTCTTGATTCCACAGTGTAGAGACTTTGCTAGACTTCCTCAAGGTCTCACAAAAGTATAAACTCTCTTTTGAGTACAAGTTCACGCTTAACAAATGAATTGACAAAGAACAAGAAGCTTCAGACTTTGGAATTTCTCTATCGCGCACACACCTGAATAACTAGAACGTCATCCTTATATACTCCTCAATGCCATCATAACCGTTGGCACTTACCAAAGGAGCTCTTCCAATCTACCAATTGGACAGAATCAATTAGAGAGATTTCGAGTTATTTAAGGAATATGACAACAGCCCATCAATCCTGCTCGCCCATACAATCAGGATCTAGGTTTCCATAAATAGAACCTTCCAAGTATACTTCGCCAATCAACGGATCCAAAATGCCTAAATCAATCTCAAGATGAATAATGGATTCCGAGATGTTATATCTAGTCGAGACATCTTGTTTAGTCGATAGAATCAAATCCTTAAAGAAATACTTAATTCTGAATAAGTCTTCTTCGACGGTCTAGAAACTGTCAATGAGGATAGACTTTGAATCTTGATTCTGGTGGTCCGGCAGTCTTCAGAATTTGACGAAAGAGTCTGACATCTTCAGACTAGACTGATGGAAACATTTTGTCAGCTTCAAAACATGCAAGGAAGTTTTCTACAACAGTAGGGTGGCGCTCGCGGGTCGGCAATAGCGGAGACATGGCGGAGGCTTGACTAAGGGGCTCACGGGCTTCTGTAGGTCGCTGTAGCGGCGTCGTTGGGTTACTGGCAAAGCAGTGGTGCTGGCAGGGCGTTGCAGGCGAGCAATGGGGAAGTGGCGGTGGCGAAAGTGTAGTAGCGGCTAGCGGAGGCGAGGCCGGAGCGGTGGCCGGTGCGATGCAGTCGGTGCGGGCGGGGCTGCCTCACATAGAGGATGAACAATGCTAGGGTTTCCTTTTTTTTTTTTCTTTTCTCCCTACTCTCACGTCACTTCTCTCTCTCACCTATCGAACACTCTCTTTGCTGTCTTCCAAATTTCAACAAAAGACTCCTTTTGTTGACTTTGAAGAAAACAAAACAAAAATCCACAAAAAGACGAAAATCCACCCCCAAAAACCCTAAAAACATAGGAAGAAAATTTTCTCTCTTGCTTTGAATTTTTAACCTAGAAATCGAGAGAAAAACCCCTCAATGTGGCCCTATATTTCTATTGTGTGGCCCCCAAAACCCTATGCATTTTAACATTTTTATAGGCGACGAATTAGGGTTTTAATTTTTCCAAATCCATATCCACAAAGATTTCTTTTCCAAACGCAATATTTGCTTTTGAATTGAAATCTCACAAAGATAAATCCGTAAAATTAAAGTTCTAAACCATCAATTCAAACTCATCCGTCGCAAACCCAATGCAAATAAAATAATAATAATAATAATAATAATAATAATAATAATAATAATAATAATAATAACTCCTAAAACTATATGCTATGCAACTTGATTCTATTTTTTCAGAAATTGAAAGTTCTGTCGTGTCAAAATTTATTTTAGGACCGTCGACTCATTCTTCGAAGATTTTTCTGCAAACCGAGATTTTTGGCGGAAATTCAAAGTAAGGGCATTTTCAATCGGAAAATACAGGGGACTATTTTTTGTCGCGTTTTTGGGATGCAAGTTGGTTCTATTAGCAAGGAAAATGTCAATTTGGTTGATGACACCTCAATGTATTTTATAAGGACCGGTTTAAGTCCAATTTAAGGGAAATTGAAGTGGATTTGGGGGAAAATGCTTCAAAATTCGTAGCCCCCTTGACCCTCAACCTTTGGACCACTTCCTTGGCTTCTAAAGGAAGCTTGATGGTCTGCAAATGGCTGAGGATAGAGTTGAAACCAAGTGAGGCCAAATCAATGTTCAATAGAGGACTTTGGAAGCCAATGGGACCCTCCACAAGGGCAGCTGGCTTCTTCTTCTTCAGCTCAGCTTGCTTTCTCCATTTCTAGCCACCTTGAGCTCTTAAAAGTCGCAAAAAACCGAGCCTCAAGCCCCCTCGCCGTAGCCGAGCCGCCCGAATCGCCACCGCTTGTCGTCGCGCCGTCTGCTAGCCCCGCGCGTACCGCGCCTTTCCCACGCTAGTCCGCCGTTCATTCTGCTCCAATCGCGACCCCAGGCCATCCCCCGAGCCCATCGAGCTCAGCTGGAGCCCTATTGTCGTCGCTCCATCATCATTCGCCTTTGCCAAACCTCGTTGCAGCCGTCTGTCAGCCACCCTTGCCATTTCCAAGCCAGTTGACCTCCATTCCAGCCTCTCGACCCACCCAGCAGAACTACAAGGCAGCAAACATCCATGGGCTTTGAGGCCCACTTTGGACCGCTTTCGGGCCTCGTAGTGTGTTGTTGTTTCTAAGTTTGTCACCCGTCTCCACGTTGGCATCGTCATGGACTCATCGAATTTCAAAACCAGTGAGTTTACTCACTAAACTCTGCTTAGGGAGTTAATTATGCTAAAGGGTTGATTATTTTAGGCTAAGTATGGTTTAGGTGGTTAGTTATAATGGATTAGCGATTTAATTACTCGTTTATGCTTGTTAGGTGGTTAGATCGGCTTAATTAGCAACTAGATAGGCTATATTATTTATCTAGTTCGGTTCATAATTTTTCTAGGCCTGTTTCGGTATTTAATTAAGCTTTTATGGCCTAAGTTTTCATTTATGGCATTTAAATGTATTTATTTAATTATTTTTGGTATTTATTTAATCATTTATTATTTTTCGAAAATTATACCGGGATAGCCGGTGACCAAAATTTCGTGCTGATTGCAATGGTGTGATTGGTTTATTTAATTGAGTGTTGATTTGTGCAAATTGAGTGAAATTTGTAATTTTGGGTATTCATCCCAAAATTGAGTAATTTCGGTATTTAATTAGAAAATACCGGACGTCGGTTTACAATGCCAAAATTGTGTTTATGGACTATATTAAATAGTGGGATTTTCTAAATGAAAGATATTGTGTTTTTGGCCTAGGCTGACCATGTATCCACACATGACTATTTTATCAAATATTTTCAATGTGGTGGGTTATTAGCTTGTGAGAGCATATATGCATGTAAGCTTGTACGAGCATATTTATCGTCAACTTTTGGGAACCTTTGCAGGTTAGCTTGTGAGAGCGGTATATTGTATCAACCTATGCACTTTGATACATCAACTTGTGAGAGCAGTGTACATTTTATCCGTTTTTAGGCCCCTTTGCACGTCAGCTTATGAGAGCAGTATACTGTATCAGCCTCTGTGCTTGATACGTCAACTTGTGGGAGTAGTATACCTTATCAGCTTGTGTGAGCTAAGATCGTTATATCAGCTTGTGAGAGCATGATCTATATTATCAGCTTGTTCGAGCTACTATCTATCTATATTAGCTTGTAAGAGCTATGACCATATATTGTAGCTTGTGAGAGCATTGAAGGATTACTTTAGCTTGTGTGAGCATTGGTCATATGGAATGGATAGATAGTACTGATGGTATCGATTAATCGTTGATTGGATTGATTGATTGTGAATATGAACTGTACTGACTTGCAGGAAGAAATTGAGGCAAAGGTAAGTCATCTGTCTTGTGTGTACATAGGCAACCTTTAGGCGTATTTCCTTTCTAGTTGGAGTTTAGGGGGTGAACTTGCTGAGACATCGTCTCACCCCGTTGTGGGATAACATTTTCAAGTCCTTAGATGGAGGTTCCTCCCGAGCATTTTGGCCAGCCGAAGGTCATCGAATAGATCTTTTATATTCCTCTTCATGGGGGCCAAAGGGCATGGGTCTATGAACTCGTGAGATATTGTTTGGGTTGATGTAGGTCTGTTGCGGATGGTACCTCATCAACATCGATCGTGGTATCATCGCGAGCGAGATGGACCTAGAGAAGGTCCCCTACCAGAATATGAGATTCCTATGTTGGTGCTAGAGGTCGCTTTTGGTAAGGGTAGGCTGGCCCTCTTGGTGGTGCAGTGGTAGACCCAAGTTCCCCGGAGCCAGAGATCCTGGAGTCTTCGATTGAGGGTTCGAATGCTTAGAGGATCTGTAGCACCTCTACATTTTATAGACTTGTATTTATATACTAGTATTGTGTATGACTTAGTCTGATGTGTATAAAAGTATGTTCTTGTTTTCAAAATTATGGCCATGCTTTTCTATCACATCTTTATGTTGTCTGGGGATTTATTTAATCGCTTTCACATGTGCATTAATATTTAAAAAGGGTCAGAACGCGTCCTGGAACGTTGTAATTTAATCGACCACCGAGGGATGGGCACGCGCTTGAGGATCGGGGCATGACATCCTCGCCCGAAGTGGTATCAGAGCTAGTCAATAGTTGGAGTGATAAGGTGCGATAAGATTATGGGATAGTTAGTAGGATTGGCCTTTATTTCGTGCTAGTGCATGTCGGTGATCGCTGTTTGGTAGATTATTTATTTGGGATCGCTCAGCTTCTAATTCCGTGTGGAATTGGAAAGTTGGTTTCTTTAAAGATCCTGTGAAAGGAGCAATTAGGAGTAGAGGACTCCTAGAAAGCGTACCATAGGACTTATTACTTGGGGTAGGACGCCAACGAGGGTCGGTACCCAAGGAGGTCGTGGTCGAGCGCCAGTTCAGGCTAGCGCTAGTGGTGTAGCACTGCCTCCTGTTGGTGCTGGGGTAGCAACCCCTGGTGATCACATGTTCGAAGGGATCATGTAGGCGCTCGAAGCGCATTGATGGGGCAATAGGCCTAGCATGAAGCCGCCGCCGCTACCGCCGCCGCTATAGCTGCTACTATTACTACCGTTGCCGCCACTGCTTAGGCCGCCACCGTTACCACACCTGCCGAAGTTTCAGCTGGGAACATAATTGTGGAAAGGGAGAGACCGATTCACAAGATAGTGGAGCAGTTCTTGAAGTTGAACCCGCCGAGGTTCACGGGTGCCAGAGATCCCGAGACTCCCTCACTTTGGATTTAAGATCTGGAAAAGGCCTTTACACTTCTGAGGTGCAATGAGAATGAAAAGGTTGTCTTGGTAGTATACCAGATGCAGGGTAACGCGAATGTATGGTGGAGGGCCACCAGAGACACAATATTTCTGGAAGGCATAGTCTCGATGTGGAACGCTTTCCTCAGAGCCTTCAACAACAAATATTTTTTGGGTAGCACCCGAGAATAGAAGATGGAGGAATTTCAATGCCTCCGCCAAGGGATGATGATTGTTGACCTATATGAGGTCAAGTTCGTGGAGCTTTCTCAGTACGCTCCGAGACTGGTGGAGGATCCCAAAGACAAAGCTTGAACGTTCAGGATTGGCCTTCAACTAGAACTGAATAATCCCCAAGTGCCACTGGATCTAAAGGACTATCATGAAGTCTACAATCGGGCCCAGCTGATAGAGAGAAGTTTGAATGAGCAAGCTACCTCGTCTAGATTGAGGTTTAATTCGAACAGAGATAACAACTGGTATGGGAAGAAGCCCATGACCGAAGGAAGGTTCCATGTTCCGCCCAATAAGAAGGGTGGAGTTGGTAAGTCAGCACCGCATCGGAATGATGCGTGTCGCTTATGTGGAAGGCAACATGGTTCGGCCCCATGCCATCTTAGGATGAGCGCATGTTTTGAGTGTGGCCAACTGGGTCACATGGCCAGGGACTGTCTCAGAAGGCCAAGAGGATTTCAGCAGTTACCACTGCCACCACTAATAGGTCAGAACATAAGGTTTGGGCCGCAGATCGCATAGCAGGGAGAACAGAACAGCTTGCCAGCGCAAGGACAAGTGTATGCCATCACGAGAGGTCAAGTAGAGGACTCACCTGATGTGTTATAGGTACGATTTCGCTAAATGACCATGCTACATATGCTTAATTTAATCCTGGTGTGACTCATTCATTTATAGTTGAACAATTTGTTAAGCTAATAGGATTGAATCCTGAATTATTGGAGTCAGTGGTTAGCATATCTACACCGTTAAAGGATAAGGTGTTAGCTACATTGGGTTGTCCTAGTTGCAAGTTAGCGATTGGTGAGCGAGAGGGGAGGATAGACTTGTTAGTCCTAGTCATGTATGACTTCGATTTGATAATTGGCATGGACCGGCTCACCAAGCAACGAGCTAAGATGGATTGCTATCATAAAGCAATTCAATTTAATCCGTTAGAGGGTAAAAGTTTCGAGTTTGTTGGGAATCAAGGAGGACCATCGATTACCTTAAACTCGTCGCTTGAGGCAACCCATTTGTTAGACGAGGGTTGTCAGGGTTACCTAGCAACTGTCGTTGATACGACAGTTGAGGAGCTGAAGATCGAAGATATCTCAGTAGGTCAAGGATTTCCAAATGTGTTTCCAAAAGAATTGCCAGGCCTACCGCCAGAGAGAGAGATAGAATTCGTGATTGAATTAGCTCCCAAGACAAAGCTAATTTCCAAGGCTCCTTACCGGATGTCATTTTCTGAGTTGAAAGAAATGAAAGTGCAGATGCAGGAATTGTTGGATAAGGGATTCATACGTCCCAGTGGATCACCTTGGGGAGCACCAGTTCTGTTTGTGAAAAAGAAAGATGGTTCGTTGCGCCTGTGCATCGACTATCGTCAACTCAATCAAGTGATGATCAAGAACAAGTATCCACTATCGAGGATCGACGACTTGTTTGATCAGTTACAAGGAGCGTCGATATTGTCAAAAATCAACTTGAGGACATGGTATCATCAACTGAGGATCAGAAAGGAGGATATACTGAAGTAAGCGTTTCGTACTCGATATGGCCATTATGAGTTCATTATAATGCCGTTTGGTTTGATGAATGCTCCAGCTACTTTCATGGATTTGATGAACTGAGTATTTAAAGAGTATCTGGACCGGTTTGTGATCATGTTCATTGATGATATTCTGGTGTACTCGAGAAGTGCTGAGGAGCACGAGAGTCATTTGAGAATGGTACTCCAGACCCTGGGGATTCATGGATTGTACGCTAAGTTTAGCAAGTACGAGTTTTGGTTGACTCATGTTGCGTTCCTAGGTGGCGTGATTTTAGGCGAATAAATCTCCGTGGACCCATCTAAGGTTAAAGCAATTATCAGTTGGCCAAGACCGACGACAGTGTCAAAGATTAGAAGCTTCTTGGGTTTGGCAGGTTACTATAGAAGGTTCGTGGAAGGATTTTCAGCTTTGGCGTCGCCATTAACTCAATTATTAAAGAAGGAAGAGAAGTTTGTGTGGATAGACAAGTGCGAGCGTAGTTTCCAAGAGCTTAAGCAAAAGCTAACTACCGCACCTGTGCTGACCATACTGTTTGGTCTTGGAGGATACGAGATCTATAGTGATGCGTCATTTAGAGGATTGGGTTGCGTGTTGATGCAACATGGTAGGATTGTTGCATACGCCTCCCGTCAATTGAGACATTATGAGTTGAATTATCCGATGCATGACTTAGAACTCACAGCAATTATTTTCGCTCTGAAGATTTGGAGACATTATTTGTGTGGAGAAAAATTCCAGATTTTCACTGACCATCAAAGTCTCAAGTAACTATTCTCTCATAAGGAGTTGAATATGAGACAGTGTCACTGGATGGAACTTCTGAAGGACTACGATTGTGATATTCTGTATCACCCTAGAAAGTCGAATAAGGTCGCAGACGCTTTGAGTCGAAAGTCTTCAGTTGCACAGATGATGGTTAAGGAATGGGTTATGCTTGAAAGAGTTCGAGATTCGGTATTCAAGTTTGAGGTAGGCCACCTTTTGAATCTTATGGCCACCCTCATAATTGAACCAGATGTTCATATCAGAATCAAGATGCTTCAATTGAGAGACCCAGATGTTCAAAAGATTCTGTAAGAGGATACCAATAAGAGAAAGGCTGACTTTCAGATTTCTGAGAATGGAACATTGAGGTTCCGAGGACGATTGTGTTACTTGATGATGCACAGCTTAAAAATGAGATCTTATCAAAAGCTCATCATAACAGTTACAGCATTCATCCTAGCAGTACGAAGATGTATCAGAATCTGCGTCAACACTATTGGTGGTCTAGTATGAAGGCGGATATCGCCAAGCATGTCGCCAAGTGTCGGACATGTCAGCAAGTGAAGGTACATCATTGTAAGCCGGGAGGACTTCTACAACCTCTCGAGATTCCCAAGTGGAAATGGGAGCACATCATGATGGATTTTGTGACAGGCTTACCAAGGAGTCAGAGGGGTAATGATTCTATTTGGGTAGTGGTCGACAGATTGACGAAGTTGGCTCACTTCATCGCTATACGGAAGGATCTGTGTTACGCCCCGATCCTCCAAGCGCGTGCCCATCCCTCGGTGGTCGATTAAATAGCGACGTCCCAAGACACGTTGCCGACCCATTCGTCTTAATGCGCATGCGGAAGCGAATAAATAAATCCCCAGACAACAACAAGATGGGATAGAAAAGCAGGGCCAAAATTTTCAAAAAACCACAACACACTTATATACACATATCAAACTATGTCATATACAATATTAGCCGAGTATATACAAGGTCTACAAAAGGGGGGGGGGGTAGAGGCTACAGATCCTCTGAGCGTTCAAGTCTTCCTCCGAATACACCGAAGACCCTGGATTTGACAGGTTCGGTTCCACCACTGAACCACCTGGAGGGTCGTTATGCCTTTTCCAAAAGTGATAACTCTATAAAAATAGAGTTATTTTACCAATTTTAGGCAACAATTAATGCATTTATCTATGAGAAAATATTTGGATTTCCTTCTGATTATTTAAATTTTCCTTGTTTATGCAGAATAATGAGATATGGAGAAGATAAGGAAAAGAATGGCAATTATCGGAATTCAAATAAAAGCAAGAAGTGGAAGATGGATATCAAATCAGGAAATTCTTGATTTTGTTCCCGATGTTATCTGCAAGCATTGAGAGATAGATATTTTAGATTTCCTATAAATAGGAAGAGAGAGCAGCTAGGGTTTTTTTAGCTATATTGTTTTTTATTGTTTCGAGTGTTTTTCAAGTATTTTGAAGTGAAGACAAAAGTGGTGACAGAATTCTTGTTCTTTGATTCAAGATGCTGGGTTTGATTTATATTTATATTTTTATTTCTTATTCTACTATGTTCTAATTTTCTTTTGTTAGAGCTACGATGTAGCCTAACCATGATGATGTGAATTTCATGATTTTTATGTTCTATAATTGATTTCATTCATGTGAGTTATTTATTATTGCGTTTAATGCTTTTGAGTGACTGGCCACCACTTGAATGATCTCGATGTGCATGTTTGAGACTGAAATGTGATAATATGCAATTGCTCATTATAATATATAACCATGAATTAAACGTGGATAGAAATATACTGCGTTATTTGTGTAGCTTTCGGTGATAAGGTGATCCAAAAGACTCATTGTAAACCGGGAATATTCATAGTTTTTAATGCACTCATGTTTATTTTAACTCACATAGAGATATAGTGGATTAATAAGCTAAGTATGTTTGCTATACCTAGAGATAGGATAGTAAATAGATTAGGAAATTCCGCTATCACATGTTTGATATCGTTCTTGTATTCATAACAATATGAAATTCATATCTAGTGGTTACGGTGAAATCGAATGCTCTAACATATTTATCTGATTGATTTTACTGCATTTATTCTTCAATTTTTGTTTTTAATTTATTCTAAATTATATTTTGATTTGTTAGATAAATTTTAGAATTAGTCTATTTTAGTATTTAATTGGTTTATTAATCATCGATCTCTGTGGACGATACTTTATCTCATCATTATATTACTTGTTCGATATGTGCACTTGCGTTTAGAATTTTACGAACAAGTTTTTGGCGCCGTTGCCGGGGATCGTTTGTTTAATACTAATTAATATTGATACCAGATAATTCTAAGTTTAATCTAGCTTTCGTTTTGTTTTATTTTTCAAGGTGTACATCGGTTTATGACACGTAGCCAACAAGGGGAACTTGTTGAGCTTGATCCAGAAATCGAGCGTACATTCAAAAGGCGACTAAGAGAACAGAAGAATCACGCTAAGATGGCAGACGGTGATAATGAAAGTCCACGTAGACTTTTAAGAGATTATGATGCGCCAACAGTTCAAGGCACCACTTCAAGTATCAGCAGACCTGCAATTCAAGCAAACAACTTTGAGATTAAGCCGTCACTTATTCAGATGCTTCAACAATCAGTGCAATTCAGCGGGCTACCAAGCGATGATCCAAACGCTCACATCGATGCTTTTCTTGAAATCTGTGACACCATTAAATATAATGGAGTTACAGATGATGCTATTAGGTTGAGATTATTTCCATTCTCTCCTAGAGATAAAGCTAAAAGTTGGCTTTCTTCTCTTCCCCAGGATCAATTACTACATGGAATGATATGGCTAAGAAATTTCTTGGTAAGTTCTTTCCACCTCGCAAAGTCTGCGAAGATGCGTAACGATATTACTAATTTTATGCAGATGGATAATGAATCATTATATGAAGCATGGGAAAGATTCAAAGAATTTCTTAGGAGATGCCCACATCACGGACTACCCGTATGGATGCAGGTACAAACTTTTATAATGGCTCTAGTGCAAATCTTCGTTCTATGATTGATGCAGCTGCAGGGGGACTTTAAATAATAAAACACCAGAAGAAGCCTACAATTTATTAGAAGAGATGGCGTCCAATAGTTATCAGTGGCCTACCGAGAGATTACCAATGCGAAAAGTTAGCGGAGTTCATGAAGTTGATGCTTTTGCTGCAATTGCTGCACAATTTGAAACAATCAACAAAAAGCTTGATAATATGAGTGTTTCAGCCATGAAAATTCACACTTTGACATGTGATTTTTGTGGTGGGGGACATGTTAGCACAGAGTGTCAGGTAGGTAATACTTTCAAACAATCTCATGAAAATTCTAACTTTGTTGGGAATTTTAACAGGTCGCAGAATAATCCCTACTCCAACACATACAATCCGGGATGGCGCAATCATCCAAATTTTTCATGGAACAATCAGAATGTGACAAGACCACCTGGATTCAAACAATCGAAGAGACAAAGTCAAATTTGGAAGACATAGTCACCAAACTTGCTAACACAACTCATGACTTCATCAAAAGCACGGATGTGAGATTTCAAAACCAAGAGGCTTCAATCAGAAACTGAGATGCAAGTGGGTCGGTTAGCAAGCATGATGTCGGGAAGGCAACGGGGTTCTTTGCCAAGCAACACGAGAGAAAATCCAATTGAAAACATAAAGGCTATTACCCCGAGAAGTGGTAAACAAGTGGGAGAAGAAGAGATTGTCGAGACAAAGAAGAGGTGATCAATAAACAATCGAAGGAGACAAGCAAGAGTAAACTTTTTCCAGATAATCCAAAGCCATATGTGCCGCCAATTCCATTCCCTCGCGACTCCAAGAAGCACAAAATGGATAAGCAATTTTCTAAATTTCTTGATTTATTTAAAAAATTGCACATTAACATTCCTTTTGCAGATGCTTTAGCGCAAATGCCTAGTTATGCAAAAATTTTGAAGGAGATTTTGGCAAACAAAAGGAAACTGGAGGATTATGAGACTGTGAAGTTAAACGAGGAGTGTTCAGCCATCCTACAAAACAAATTGCCTCCAAAATTAAAAGATCGAGGAAGTTTTACTATTCCTTGCACTATTGGGGATTCTTACTTTGAAAAAGCATTATGTGATTTAGGTGCAAGTATTAATCTGATGCCTTATTCTATTTTCAAGAAATTAGAATTGAGCGAGGTAAAGGCAACCACAGTGTCACTTCAACTGGCTGATCGATCAATTAAATATCCAAGAGGTATTGTGGAAGATGTTTTGGTAAAAGTTGACAAATTTATCTTTCCTGCAGATTTCATAGTTCTTGACATAGAGGAAGATTTTGAGGTACCACTTATCTTAGGTCGACCTTTTCTAGCAACAGGAAGAGCTCTTATTGATGTACAACAGGGAAGTTGATCCTTAGAGTTCAAGATGATCTTGTTTCATTTAATGTTTTTAAAGCAATGGAATATCCATCTAATGATAATTCTTGTTTTAGAGTTGAGACAGTTGACAAGTTGGTGAATAAGGTTTTCCAGGAAAATATTTTTGAAGATCCACTTGAAGCATGTCTGATTCAACCAAGGGACAAAGATATTCATAATGAGGAGATAAAAGAATACGCAAATTTCATGGAGGCAATTCCACCATATTCAAGGCAAAAGGCAATTAAATTTGAAGAGTTGGGACAACACATTACAAAGCCTAAACCATCAATTGAAGAGTCTCCAATTCTTGAACTCAAACCCTTACCTTCTCATTTGAAATATGCTTATTTAGATGGAGTTTCTTCTTTACCAGTAATTATATCTTCTTCTTTGACAGATTTGATGGAGGAGAAATTGCTCAGAGTATTAAGAGAGCATAAAGGTGCAATTGGATGGAAAATAGCTAATATCAAGGGAATTAGTCCTTCAATTTGCATGCACAAAATTTTGATAGAGGAGCAATATAAACCCACTATCCAACCTCAGAGGCGTTTGAACCCGAAGATGCAAGAAGTAGTGAAAGCTGAGGTAATTAAGCTACTTGATGCGGTATCATCTATCCTATCTCCGATAGTTCTTGGGTAAGTCCTGTACAAGTTGTGCCAAAGAAAGGTGGTATGACTGTTCAGAAAAACGACAACAATGAATTGATTCCAACTAGAACAAGATTCTTGGGTGGCGTGTGTGTATGGATTACAGAAAATTAAATGATGCCACTAGAAAAGATCACTTTCCTTTACCATTTATTGATCAGATGTTAGAAAGACTTGCAGGGCATGAATTTTATTGCTTTTTCGGATGGATATTCGGGTATAATCAGATTCCTATTGCACCAGAAGATCAAGAGAAAACTACTTTCACTTGTCCCTATGGTACTTTTGCTTTTAGAAGAATGCCCTTTGGTCTTTGTAATGCACCAGCTACTTTTCAAAGATGCATGATGGCTATTTTCTCGATATGGTTGAAAAATATATTGAGATTTTCATGGATGATTTTTCCGTTTTTGGCCTATCATTTGATTCTTGTTTAAATAATTTGGCTTTGGTCTTACAAAGATGTGAGGAGACTAACCTTGTTTTGAATTGGGAGAAGTGTCACTTTATGGTGCAGGAAGGAATAGTGCTCGGGCATAAAATTTCTCAAAACGGAATAGAAGTCGATCGAGCCAAAGTGGAGGTCATTGCAAAATTACCTCCGCCAACATCTGTGAAACTTGTCAGAGGATTTTTGGGGCATGCAGGATTTTACGGGCGATTTATAAAAGATTTTTCAAAAATTGCTAAACCTCTTTCTAATCTTTTGGAAAAAGATGCTCCTTTTAATTTTTCTGTTGAATGCATGCAGGCTTTTAACACTTTAAAGGAGAAGTTAATATCAGCACCAATCATGGCAGCACCAAATTGGGATTTACCTTTTGAGCTGATGTGTGATGCTAGCAATTATGCAAAGTAGGAGCTATTTTGGGACAAAAGAAGAATAAAATTTTTCGAACCATATATTATGCCAGTCGAACCTTGTCAGGTGCACAATTGAATTATTCAACAACAGAAAAGGAACTTTTGGCAATAGTATTTGCTTTTGATAAATTCCGTTCTTATTTAATTGGCTCAAAAGTTATAGTTTATTCTGACCACTCTGCTCTTAAGTATCTCGTTTGAAAAGAAAGAATCAAAACCCAGGTTGATCGGTGGATTCTATTGTTGCAAGAATTTGATTTGGAAATCAAAGATAAGAAGGGGACTGAAAATCTTATTGCAGACCATTTATCAAGAATTCCAAATTCAAAGGAAGAGGTAAGACCAATTTTGGAAGAATTCCCCGATGAGAAAATTTTTTCCATCATGTCCACAAAAATTCCCGGTACGCCGACTTCGTAAATTATTTGGTTAGTAATGTTCTTCCTCCTGAATTATCATATCAACAGAAGAAAAATTCTTTTTGATGTTAAAAATTATTTTTGGGAAGAACCTTTCTTGTTTAAAGTATGTGCAGATCAGATCATAAGGAGATGTGTTCCAGATGAAGAGAAGGCAAACATTCTACATCATTGTCATGATGGAGAGACAGGTGGCCATTTTGGTGCCACAAAAACTGCAGCTAAGATTTTACAATCTGGATTTTATTGGCCTACACTTTTTAAAAATGCATACTCCTATGTAGCTTCATGTGATAGGTGTCAAAGAACTGGAAATATTTCAAGAAAAAATGAGATGCCTTTAAACAACATTATTGTGTGTGAATTATTTGATATTTGGGGTATTGATTTCATGGGACCCTTTACACCTTCTTATGGAAATTTATACATTTTAGTGGCTGTGGAGTATGTGTCTAAGTGGGTAGAAGCTGTAGCATTACCAACAAATAATGCTAAAGTTGTGGTGAAATTTTTGAAGAAAAATATTTTTACCCGATTCGGCACTCCTAAGGCAATCATAAGTGATAGGGGGACACATTTTTACAACAAGCAATTTGAAGCACTTTTGAGTAAGTATGGAGTCACACATAAGGTTGCAACCCCTTATCATCCTCAGACTAGTGGTCAAGTAGAGATTTCAAATAGGGAAATCAAGAGAATTTTAGAAAAACAGTCAATGCCTCTAGGAAAGATTGGTCAATAAAACTTGATGATGCACTTTGGGCCTATAGGACAGCATTCAAAACTCCAATTGGGATGTCTCCTTTTAGGCTAGTGTTTGAAAAGCTTGTCACTTACCAGTGGAATTAAAGCATAAAGCATATTGGGCATTGAAATTTCTGAATTTTGATATGCAGTCTGCAGGTGAAGAAAGATTATTGCAACTGAATGAACTGGAGGAATTTCGCAATGAGGCCTATGAAAATTCTAAGTTGTACAAGGAGCGTACAAAAAGATGGCATGACAAGCACATATTTAGAAGAGAGTTTAAAATTGGTCAAAAAGTCTTACTCTATAACTCTCATCTTAAACTTTTTCCAGGAAAGTTGCAGTCTAGATGGTCTGGTCCTTTTACGCTACAGTGTATTCCCATATGGAACAGTTGAAGTTGCGCATGACATTGAGGGCACATTCAAAGTGAACAGTCAACGTTTGAAGCCCTACTTTGAAGGTGGTTACAACAAGCGAAGACCACCATTGAACTTCATCCTTCATAATAGCGACAACTGAGATAGTTTGGCTGAAAACTATAAAGCAAGTGCTTCTTGGGAGGCAACCCAAACATTTTAATTATGTTTTTATTTATTTTTAAGTTTATGTTTTGCAAAAAAAAAAAAAAAAAAGATTAACTTTTCTCTATTTTATTCAGGTTAATTTTTAGGGAGCACCTTTCAAGAGTTTAATCATCAAGATCATCTATGGACTTATCCTACAACCAGGGAAGTTTTCTTCTTCCTATTCTATTTTTCGCATTGAGGACACTGCTTCATTCAAGTTTGGGGGGAAGACAAATTTTTAGATACTTTTTTTTTATCATTATTGCTTTCCTGGTTGTGAATTTTTGTGATTCTTAGGAAAATTTAAATTTTATTTAAACTTGCAATTGAGGTGTGAGTTAATCTTAATTCTGATTATGTTGATCCACTTATTGAGCACAAAAAGTCCTTACCTTTTGAATTATGTCTAAATCTAGAGAACATTCATGTGAAATATGTGATTTTCTTAGATTTCACCCAAATCTTAGAATTTGTTTGATTTTCTCTTGAGGCGAAATCCTAAGCTAAATCTAATTGAGAAAATGATATAGGCAGTTTTTGGATCGATTAAGCCTTTCAAATCAACCCTATTTATTTATCCTTAGTCACCCCATTGAGCCTAATTATTACCCAATTTTTCAGTGGCACCCATATATGTTTAGCTTAGCCGTGATCAAATTATATCCTTATCCCATGCCCGATCAACACGTTGATTTTCTTTTGGGATAAAAAAAAATATTTGAGCTTGATAGAAATTTGGGAGGAATGATGGAGTAAAAAGAAGAAAAAAAAAGTGATTGCAATGGTTGTTTGGGGTGTATTGTAAAAAAAAAAAAAAAAAAAAGATTTTATGGTTCCCTATCCAACTTTCAATTGAGTGAGCCTTTTGGATACTCAATGGGTTGAAAATTTTCATGTTATATTAGGAGGGACTTTGGGAGAAACTCCACCATAAAGCAATTCAAAAAAAAAAGAGAAAATAAAAGAAAATAAAAGAGAAAAGAGAGAGAGAAAAGGAAAGAAAAAAAAAAGAATGATGATATATGGCGGCAGAAAAATTATCTTGAAGGAGTGAAATTGGATAATGACATTGGCTCTAATTAGATCCTAGAAATCAACGTGTTGATGGTTATTTGAGCTTAAAAATTCCCGTTATCTCACCTTTAGCCCAGCCTTACATTACAACCTGAGAAAAGTCCTATTGATTTTTGATTGGATAATTAGCTTACATTAGTGGAGAGAGGAATGAAAAACAAACCTATGAGATTTGGTCATAATTATTGAGAATTTTTGAGAGGTTACATGTTAATGTGAATTTATTTGGATTGCATATAATTCGAAAAAGATGAAGACTCTCACACACACACTTGGATCATATAGTTAGAATTGGTTTTAGCTTATAAATCGATTTCAATGTTTGGATGAAATTTGTGTTTTTTTTTTAATTGTGAATTTGAGCAATTATGGAAATATGTCATGGAGGAGGTTGTTAGCTTGAGTATGTGTTATGTCTTGATTTTGCTCGAGGACTAGCAAAATGTTAAGTTTGGGGTTTGATAACTCTATAAAAATAGAGTTATTTTACCTATTTTAGGCAACAATTAATGCATTTATCTATGAGAAAATATTTGGATTTCCTTCTGATTATTTAAATTTTCCTTGTTTATGCAGAATAATGAGATATGGAGAAGATAAGGAAAAGAATGGCAATTATCAGGAATTCAAATAAAAGCAGAAGTGGAAGATGGATATCAAATCAGGAAATTCTTGATTTTGTTCCCCGATGTTATCTGCAAGCATTGAGAGATAGATATTTTAGATTTCCTATAAATAGGAAGAGAGAGCAGCTAGGTTTTTTTTTTAGCTATATCGTTTTTTATTGTTCTGAGTGTTTTTCAAGTATTTTGAAGTGAAGACAAAAGTGGTGACAGAATTCTTGTTCTTTGATTCAAGATGCTGGGTTTGATTTATATTTTTATTTTTATTTCTTATTCTACTATGTTCTAATTTTCTTTTGTTAGAGCTACGATGTAGCCTAACCATGATGATGTGAATTTCATGATTTTTATGTTCTACAATTGATTTCATTCATGTGAGTTATTTATTATTGCGTTTAATGCTTTTGAGTGACTGGCCACCACTTGAATGATCTGATGTGCATGTTTGAGACTGAAATGTGATAATATGCAATTGCTCATTATAATATATAACCATGAATTAAACGTGGATAGAAATATATTGCGTTATTTGTGTAGCTTTCGGTGATAAGGTGATCCAAAAGACTCATTGTAAACCGGGAATATTCATAGTTTTTAATGCACTCATGTTTATTTTAATTCACATAGAGATATAGTGGATTAATAAGCTGAGTAGGTTTGCTATACCTAGAGATAGGATAGTAAATAGATTAGGAAATTCCGCTATCACATGTTTGATATCGTTCTTGTATTCATAACAATATGAAATTCATATCTAGTGGTTACGGTGAAATCGGATGCTCTAACATATTTATCTGATTGATTTTACTGCATTTAGTCTTCAAGTTTTGTTTTTAATTTATTCTAAATTATATTTTGATTTGTTAGATAAATTTTAGAATTAGTCTATTTTAGTATTTAATTGGTTTATTAATCATCGATCTCCGTGGACGATACTTTATCTCATCATTATATTACTTGTTCGATACGTGCACTTGCGTTTAGAATTTTACGAACAAAAAGCAACCTCCAGCACTGATAAAGAGACCTCGGATTCCAGTACGGAACATTCTCTCTGTCCATTCTACTCGCGACAATACCATGATCTGTATTGATGAGGTACCTTATGGGGTAGACCCACATCAATCCAAAGCACGGACCTCACAAGTTCATAGACCCATCCCCTTGGGTTCCCTTGGAGTGGAATATAAGATGTCTACTCAGTGACCTTCTTCGGCTGTCCAAAACGCTCGAGAGGAGTTGCCATCTAAGGACCTGAAATGTTATCCTACAACGAGGTGAGACAATGTCTCAACAAGTTCACCCCTTAAGTCTCGACTAGGAAGAAAATATGCCCCAAGAGCTACCTAAGCACAAGCACAAGTTAGAGGACTTACCTTTGCCTTCATTCCTTCCTATAAGTCAGTATAATTTATAAAATCATGCAATAATTTCAATTCAAATTGAACATCGATCAGTCGACTCATCGAACAATTGATCCAGTCGATTCCATACTACCAAGACCATTTCTCGGTCAATCCACTCAGTGAAAGGGCTAGTGTAAACACCTAGAGGGGGTGAATAGGTGTAAATAAAATTTTCGTAAGACTTAATAGAAGTAATTCGCCTTTAGAAGATAATAGACTGAAGACGTAATAGCTTTAAACAATTATATATGTAAATCTATAATTGTAAGTAAGGAGTTCAAGGAAAGAGAATTTGAACACAAGGTTTATAGTAGTTCGGCTTAGACCTAGCCTACGTCCACTCTCCTGCGCTCACAGCCCACTGGCTGGATTCCACTATGAATCAAAAGAGATTTTACAGCAGTGTGATCTCGTCTTCTCAGTGAAAAGTTTCTACTGGTCTCTCATAGAGTCTCACAAGAGTTTCTCTCTCTTGTATACAATTTGAGCTCAATGAATGAAATAGCAAGGAACTAGAAAGCTTCAGACTTTGAAATTTTTCTTTCACACATACTTTCGAACAACTTGCGAGTCTTGCTTATATACTCCTTTATGCCTTCACAACCGTTGGCACTTTCCAAATGAATTCTTCCAATCTACCCGTTGGACAGAATCAATCAAGGATATCTCAAGTCGTTAGATGAGTTATGATGAAAGCCCGTCAATCTTGTTCGCCCATACAATCAGGATCTTTAATTTCCATAAGTAGAACCTTCCAAGTTTGCTTGCCTTTCAAAAGATCTTCATATTGGATTAGATTCCAATAATGATAATCAATCAAGTAGGTGCTATATCCAGCCATAAGGTCTTCCAAAAACTATACGAATCAAATCCTTGAGGATAATTTTGCATCTTGATAAGTCATCATTCTTCGGTTTGGAAACTGTCAGTGAGGGCAGACTTTAAAATTAAGATCTAGCGGTCTTCAGACTTTGACAAAAGAGTATGGAGTTCTTCAGACTATAACACTTAAGTCTGCAAGTCTTCAGACTAGACTTTTAGAAATGTTTTATCTACTTCAAAATAGTAAAGGAGTTTTCTCTAACACTCAGTACTATCTATCAACCAATACTATCCACCAAGTCGTTTCCTTGAAACGATTACTGCTCACCTAAGCTGATATAAATGAATGCTCGTCTAAGCTGATAAAGGTAGATAGTATAGATCACCGAAGCTACTATAGATAAATAGTATAGCTCACCGAAGCTGATATATGCTCACCCAAGCTGATTTATACTCACCGAAGCTGATTTACATATAGTATATTCATCCATTGACAATTTCACCGTTTTCATAATACCCGGTAAAATAATTGTGTGTGGGTACATGGTAGGCCTCAACCAAAAAGATAATATATTTATTTTATAATGTCCCACTAATTATATAGTCGATCAAAACATTTTTGGTGTTGTAAACCGACGCCCAGTAATTTTCTAATTAAATACTGAAAATAATAAATTTTGGGATAAATACCCAAAATTACAATCAACATATAATTTGCACAATTTAACACTCAATTAAATAAACCATGCATAACATTGCGATCAACACGAAATTCCGGTCATCGGCTGTCCCGGTCTAATTTCTGGAAAATAATAATTAATTAAATAATTACCAAAATTAATTCATAAATACCAATATATGCAACTTAGGCTGGAAAAGCCTAAATAAATACCGAAACGGGCCTGGAAAATTTCCGAACCTCACTAGATAAATACTACAGCTTATCTAGTCTCTAATTACACTACTCTAACAACCTAACATGCAATAACGATTAATTAAATTGCTAATCCATTCTAACTAACCACATAATCCATACTTATTCTAAACTAATCAACCTTTAAGCATAATTAACTCCATAAGCAGAGATTAGTGAGTAAACTCATTGGATTTGTGAGCCGATGAGTTCACTTCGACGGGGATGCAAAGGCAGGCCACAAACTTCAAAGCGGGGGCACCAAGCGGGGTTGGGAAGGGCTCGGAAATGGGCCTCGAAGGTCCAAAACCCTTGTTGGGTTCAACTTTTGGACGGTGGGCCGAGGAGAGAGTTGGGCGGTTGGTTGAGGTTGAAATAGGCAGGGACGGGTGGCGGAGCTGTCACAAGTCCAAGCGGGGCTTCACGGCGGCAGGCGGTGGCTGAACACCATCCAAGGATCTTCGGCGTGGCTGGAGCAGCTTGGGACACGGTTGGACGAGCTCACACATAGGCGAACGTGTGTGAGGACGCACGCGGGTGATGCACGGCGCGAGCGGGCAATGCGTCGGGCTCGGGCGGCAATCCGGTGGCTTGGCGGGTGTCGACGAGCAAGGGGAGGGGTTGAGCTCAGTTTCTCTGAGTTTTTAAAGCGTCAAACACACTAAAATGGGGAAAGCAAAGGCAGAGGAAGAAGAAGATAGGCTATTGGCTTGGAGGGGGCCACTTCTCTCTCTTTCTATCCTCTTGTCTCCTTGACCAAGGCCCCACCATTGCTGGCTGTCTTCCTCAACAATTTTCTAGACCATTAGTTTGCTTAGGAAGCCTTAGAGATGGTCCAAAGGTTGAGGGTATGGGGGGCTTTGAATTTGCACAAGTTTTCCCCCAAAACTAGTTCAATTCCCCTTTGAATTAATTCAATTTGATCCCCATAAAATTGACCATCGTATCCTCAATCAAAAAAACAATCTTCCACACCAATAGAACCAACTTGCATCCCAAAAATGCGATAAAAAATGGTCCACTGAATTTTCCGGTAAAAAACTACCCTATTTTGACTTTTCGCCAAAAATCTCAGTTTGCAAAAAAATCTTCGGAAGATGACTCGACATTCCTAAAATGACTTGTGACATGACAGAACTTTCAATTTCTAAAATCGGATTCAAATTCACGGTTAATTTCAATCTGGCGCGATTTTAGCATGACCTAGACTACCAAGTAGCTTTTAGAAAATTTTAGTGCAATTGACCTGTGATCGATTTGTTTCGAGTCACAATGTACATCTTCGATACATTGGTGACTCTCGGTTGTTGTGAAAATCTCGATGTTTCAAATACGGACAAAGGGTACCAAAACGACTAGAAAATCAGTCTAGTGTCGATCGACGAGAATTTTGTAATTTGGTGGAATCACCCACGTTTAATCACACATCTCAGTCAAACCGACCTATCTCTGATCTCTAATCAATCTTTACTATGCCGTAATGATCTCTACAGATATGCACGGTTAAGTAGTTGATTCTTTATCGAATTCTCGAGTTTATTGCATTAAATCCCTTAATGACTTCCCCAGATAGTCTAGTTATCCCAAGAGTGATCAGCTTTGAGAATAGCACTATAGGCGCGTCAATGAAAGGCCCGATTTATTTAATTGAAAATAGGACAGAAGTTTCAGGATGTCACAATCTAGATTTGGACAGACACGCAGAGTTATACATGCGTCAGATTGTTCATCTGCATGGAGTGCCGGTGACGATTACATCAGACTGAGACCCAAGGTTCACAGCTGCATTTTGGAAAAGTTTGCAGATTACCTTAGAAACGAAGCTGCAGTATAGTACGGCATATCATCCTCAAACAGATGGCCAGTATGAGAGGACAATTCAAACCCTCGAAGACATGCTGCGAGCTTGCGTGTTGGATTTCAAGGGAAGCTAGGAGGAACAACTTCATCTTGTCAAGTTTGCCTACAACAACAGCTACCAGTCGAGCATTCAGATGGCTCCTTTTGAAGTGTTATATGACAAAGCGTGCAGAACGCCAGTATATTGGGGTGAAGTCAGAGAACGAAAGATCACAAGCCCAGAGTTGGTTCAGCAATCAGTGGATGCAGTTGCTGTCATCAGAGATAGATTAAAGACCACTTAGAGCCGCCAAAAAAGTTACGCAGATAAGCTTCAGAGACCATTGGAATTCCAAGTTGGTGATCACGTCTTTCTGAAGGTGTCACTAATGAGGGGTATTTTGTGCTTTCGCAAGAGAGGGAAACTGAATCCGAGGTACGTAGGTGCTTTTGAGATTCTAGAAAGGATAGGGACTCTAGCGTATCGTCTTGTATTGCCGCTGAGGTTGGCGCAAGTGCATAACGTCTTTCACGTGTCAATGTTGCGGAAGTATGAACCCAACCCGACCCATGTGCTGAACTTTGAAGAGTTAGAAGTGGACGATAAGGTGTCGTATGTGGAAAGACCGATTCAGATTGTGAATCGGAAAGAGCAGATTCTGCGTACCAAGACGATTCCATTAGTTAAAGTGGTCTGGCAACACCACAGCACAGAAGGAGCAACTGGGAAAGCGAAAATTCGATGAGATGACTGTACCCCACCTTTTTGTTTAAAGAATTGTAATGGTTTAAATTTCGAGGACGAAATTTTTATAAGAGGAGAAAAGTTGTGACATCCTGAAATTTCGAGGATGAAATTTTCATCTATGAGCCTATAGTGTTATTCTCTGAACTGATCACTCATGAGATAATTAGATTATTTAGGGAAGTCATTAATGGATTTTAATGCAAAAGACTGGAGAATTCCACCAGGAATCGACTACTCGACCGTGCTCATCTACAGAGATCATTACGGCACAGTTAAAAATTGATTGAAGATTAGAGATAGGTCGGTTCAACTGAGATAGGTGAACAAAGTGTGGGTGATTCCACCAGATTGTAAAATTCTCGTTGATCGGTACTAGACCGATTTTTCTGTCGTTTTGGTACCCTATGCCCGTATTTGAAATCTCGAAATTTTCGCGACAATCGGAAGTCACCAATGTGTCGAAGAGGTACATTGTGGCTCGAAATAAATCCACCACAAGTCAATTGTACAAAAAATTCCTAAAAGTTACCCGGTATGCTAGGTCACGCTAAAATCGTGCCAGATTGAAATTAACCGCAAAATTGAATCCGATTTCAGAAATTGCAAGTTCTGTCATGTTACAATTTATTTTAGGACCATTAACTCATCATTCGAAGAATTTTCTGCAAACCAAGATTTTTGGCGGAAATTCAAAGTAAGGGCATTTTCGATTGAAAAATACAGTGGACTATTTTTTATCGTGTTTTTTGGATGCAAGTTGGTTCTATTGGCAAGAAAAAATGTCAATTTGGTTGAGGACACCTCGGTGGATTTTATAGGGACCGGTTTAAGTCCAATTTAAGGGAAATTGAAGTGGATTTGGGGAAAAAAGTTTCAAAATTCGTAGCCCCCTTGACCTTCAACCTTTGGACCACTTTCTCGGCTTCTAAGGGAAGCTTGATGGTCTACAAATGGCTGAGGATAGAGCTGAAACCAAGTGGGGCCAAAGCAATGATCAATAGAGGACTTTGGAGGCCAAGGGGACCCTCCACAAGGGCAGCTGACTTCTTGTTCTTTAGCTCAGCTTGCTTTCTCCATTTTCAGCCAGCTTGAGCTCCCAAAAGTTGCAGAAAACCGAGCCCCAAGCCCCCTACCATAGCCGAGCCGCTCGGATGCCACCGCTCGTCGTCGTGCCGTCCGTGATCCCCGATTGTGCCGCGCCTGTCCCACGCCAGTCCACCATCCATTCTGCTCCAATTGCGACCCCAGGCCGTCCCCCTAGCCCCGTTGAGCTAAGCCGGAGCACTGTCGTCGCCGCTTCATCGCCGTCCACCTCCGCCAAGCCCCCCTACAGCTGTCCGCCAACCACCCTCGCTATTTCTAGCCTAGTGGCCTTCGTTCCAGCCTCTCAGCCCACCCAACAGAATTGCAAGCCAACAAACATCCGTGGGCTTCGAGGCCCACTTTGGACCGCTTTCAGGCCTCGTAGTATGCTACCGCTTATGAATTTGTCACCCGTCTTTGCGTTGCCGTCGTTGTGGACTCATTAGAATTTAAACCAATGAGTTTACTCACTAAACTCTGCTTAGGGATTAATTATACTTAAGGGTTTATTAGTTTAGGCTAAGTATGGTTTAGGTAGTTAGTTAGAATAGATTAGCGATGTAATTACTCGTTTATGCATGTTAGGTGGTTAGATCAGCTTAATTAGCAACTAGATAAACTGTATTATTTATCTAGTTAGGTTCAGAATTTTTCCGAGCCCGTTTCGGTATTTAATTATGCTTTTCTGATCTAAGTTTGCATTTATGGCATTTTAATGTATTTAGTTAATTATTTTTGGTATTTATTTAATCATTTATTATTTTCTAGAAATTATATCGGGATAGTGACCAGAATTTCGTGCTGATTGCAATAGGTATTTATCCCAAAATTGAGTAATTTCGGTATTTAATTAGAAAATACCGGACATCGGTTTACAATGCCAAAATTATGTTTATGGATGATATTAAATAGTGAGATTTTCTAAAAGAAATATATTATGTTTTTGGCTCAGGCTGACCGTATACCCACACACGACTATTTTATTGGGTATTTTCAATGTGGTGGGTTATCAGCTTGTGAGAGCATATATGCATGTCAACTTGTGTGAGCATATTTATCATCAGCTTTTGGGACCCTTTGTACGTCAGCTTGTGAGAGCAGTATACTGTATCAGCCTATGCACTTTGATACATCAGCTTGTGAGAGTAGTATACATTTTATCCGCTTTTGGGCCCCTTTGTACGTCATCTTGTAAGAGCAGTATACTGTATCAGCCTCTATGCTTGATACATCAGCTTGTGAGAGCAGTATACCTTATCAACTTGTGTGAGCTAAGATCGTTATATCAGCTTGTAAGAGCACGATCTATATTATCAGCTTGTGCGAGCTACTATATATCTATATCAGCTTGTGAGAGCTATGACCATATATTGCAACTTGTGAGAGCATTGAATGATTACTTCAGCTTGTGTGAGCATTGGTCATATGGAATGGATAGATAGTACTGATGGTATTGACTGATCGTTGATTGGATTGATTGATTGAGAATATGAACTGTATTGACTTGTAAGAAGGAACTAAGGCAAAGGTAAGTTCTTTGTCTTGTGTGTGCATAGGCAGTCTTTAGGCGTATTTCCTTCCTAGTCGGAGTTTTAAGGGTTGAACTTGTTGAGACATCGTCTTACCCCGTTGTGGGAAAACATTTTTAGGTCCTTAGATGGAGGTTCCTCCCGAACTTTTTAGCCAGTCGAAGAAGGTCACCGAATAGGTCTCTTATATTCCTCTTCATGGGGGCCAAAGGGCATGGGTCTATGAACTCGTGAGATCCATTGTTTGGGTTTATGCGAGTCTATCACGGATGGTACCCCATTAAAACCGACCGTGGTATCATCGCAAGCGAGATGGACCCAGAGAAGGTCCCTACCGAAATCTGAGATCCCTATGTCGGTGCTGGAGGTCGCTTTCGTCAAGGGTACAACTGACCCTCCTAGTGGTGCAGTGGTAGACCTGAGCTCCCCGAAGCTAGAGATCCCGGAGTCTTCGGTTGAGGGTTCGAATGCTTAGAGGATCTATAGCCCCTCTACCTTTTGTAAACTTGTATTTATAGACTAGTATTGTATATGACTTAGTCTGATGTGTATAAAAGTATGTTATGGTTTTCAAAATTGTGGCCCTGCTTTTCTATCCCATCTTTATGTTGTCTAGGGATTTAATTAATCGCTTCCGCATGTGCATTAAAATTTAAAAAGGGTCGGCGACCCGTCCTGGGGCGTCGCAATTTAATCGACCATTGAGGGTTGGGCACTCGCTCAAGGATCGGAGCGTGACACCAAAAGATACTTGTTGCCTAATTTCACAAGATCGATGATGTGAAATTTGCGTCTATAGTAGCGATTTACGGTCAAAATTGACCGGATAGGCTGAATTGCAACAATTGCAAAAGGTTTATGATTGAATTAGCTCATTTGTAATAGATTCCGAACTTTGGTAATTCTTCTGAATCTTCAGAAATAATCAGACTCACCACTTCTTCATTTTAACTCTTTTCATTGGGCCACTGGGATTAATTTAATTGAACAATGTAATATGGAAAAGTAGAAGAAAACTTGCAAAAATCAAGTGAGAAAATACAGGAAAACTTCCATAATCAATCACGACAATAAGGGCACTAGCACTAGAGAAAAGCGATCGGTAGCAACATGACGTTTCCTCTTGACTAAAAACCTGATAGACAATTGACTAAAAACAAATCCTCAGTCGTTGCCATCTCGTAGTCTTACTCCTCCCTGCTGGCCTTGACAACCGCCCCCATTGCTCCGATTGGTTCTCGTGAGTCATCATTTCTTCCTCTGCAGGTGATGGGTGATTTGTCCTTTGCGTTCAAGGCATTGTCCCCTCACGATTCTATCATGGGGCTGAAAGGAGGATGGGAGGATCCTTTGACGTTTATATCGTTGTCTTTTTGGGACACGACGTTAATATTATATCTAAGAAATTATGCTTGTCCTTTATACAAGCACATCAATAATTTGCTTTTTGTTAACTTATACCATACTACCTATATTGCCTTTAAAATTATTACCATTATCCTAGCTTTTAGACCTGTGCTATGCACTAGTGAAGAACTAATATAAAAAGAGCCCCTTGCAACTTGCATGTGCAGTTAGATATAAAAAGACCAAGACCACTTCTGAGCCAAATAGTTTTTTTTTTTTTTTTTTTTTTAAGCTGGTCATTCCATCATTGCCATCAGTTTGCTCTCATTCATATTCATCACTGCATGAAATGCTTTGAAAAAGACCCACCAATGCTGAAAGAAGTTGATAATACAATACGAGCAAATATTCTTGCAACCAAAATAATTGGAAAACGCCGGTAGTTTCTTAAGTTGTCCAACCACATATTTCATGGCATTAGTTCACATACCGGCTACATCTATCAAACCTTTACACGGACGATCCTATTGTCTTTGGAAAACAGGTAAAAGGAATCGGGACAAAAGGCCATCCGTGACAATGACCATCTATACTGATTGATTTCTATAGCCGGGACAAAAGGCGATCCAGGAGTGCGAGCAGAGCATTTTTGAAAAAAAGAAAAAAGCAAAAGAAGATCGATTTTTGCCGTTTTCGAGGCATTCGGCTCAATCAGGTTTGGTGCTATTCACCTTTTATCGACCACAAGTCATTTAATTTGAGTCCAAAGTAAACTTCTTCCGACCCATAGTAACATGCAACTAAGTACATGACTCAACTTTACTACCCATCCGGTCATCTTTGCATTACTATGTCAGCGATTTTAGGCCTGAATCGTGGATGTCACACATAATAGGAAATTTGTGTCTATGTCAGCGACTTTTGGCTAAAATTGGCCAGATAGGCTAAATTGCCACAAATACAAAAAGTTTAGGATTGCATTAGTTCAATCGTAATTGATTTAGAATTTTGTTTGGTAATTCTTCCGAAATAATGAGACTTGCCTCTCCTTCTTCCCCCCTTCTTTTCATTGGGCCATTGGGATTAGTTAATTTAAACAATGTGTTACGGAAAGTAGAAGAAAACTTCCAAAAATCAAGGCGGGAAAATACAGGAAAACTTCCATGGTCAATCACGACAATAAACGCACTAGCGCTAGAGAAAAGCTATCGGCAGCAACTTTGGCGTTTCCTCTCGACTAAAAACCTCATAGACAATTGACTAAAACCAAATCGTCAGTCGTTGCCATCTCGTAGTCCTAATCCTCCCTGCTGGCCTTGACAACCGCCCCCATTGCTCCGATTGGTTCTCGTGAGTCATCATTTCTTCCTCTGCAGGTGATGGGTGATTTGTCCTTTGCGTTCTAGGCATTGTCCCCTCACGATTCTATCATGGGGCTGAAAGGAGTCAATACGCATGGGAGGATCCTTTGACGTTTATATCGTTGTCTTTTTGGGACACGACGTTAATATTATATCTAAGAAATTATGCTTGTCCTTTTTACGAGCACATAAACAATTTGCTTTTTGTTAACTGATACCATACTACCTATATCGCCTTTAAAATTATTAGCATTATCCTAGCCTTTAGACCTGTGCTATGCACCAGTGAAGAACTAATATAAAAAGTGCCCCTTGCAACTTGCATGTGCAGTTAGATATATAAAGACCAAGACCTCTTTTGAGCCTAATAGCTTTCTTTTTCTTTTTTTTTTCTTTTTCTTTTTTAAGCTGGTCATTCCATCATTGCCAGTTTGCTCTCATTCATATTCACCACTGCATGAAATGCTTTGAAAAAGACCCACCAATGCTGAAAGAAGTTGATAATACAATACGAGCAAATATTCTTGCAACCAAAATAATTGGAAAACGCCGGTAGTTTCTTAAGTTGTCCAACCACATATTTCATGGCATTAGTTCACATACCGGCTACATCTATCAAACCTTTACACGGACGATCCTATTGTCTTTGGAAAACAGGTAAAAGGAATCGGGACAAAAGGCCATCCGTGACAATGACCATATATACTGATTGATTTCTATAGCCGGGACAAAAGGCGATCCAGGAGTGCGAGCAGAGCATTTTTGAAAAAAAGAAAAAAGCAGAAGAAGATCGATTTTTGCCGTTTTCGAGGCATTCGGCTCAATCAGGTTTGGTGCTATTCACCTTTTATCGACCACAAGTCATTTAATTTGAGTCCAAAGTAAACTTCTTCCGACACATAGTAAGATGCAACTAAGTACATGACTCAACTTTACTACCCATCCGGTCATCTTTGCATTACTATGTCAGCGATTTTAGGCCGGAATCGTGGATGTCACACATAATCGGAAATTTGTGTCTATGTCAGCGACTTTTGGCTAAAATTGGCCGGATAGGCTAAATTGCCACAAATACAAAAAGTTTAGGATTGCATTAGTTCAATCGTAATTGATTTAGAATTTTGTTTG
This sequence comes from Eucalyptus sideroxylon, assembly GCA_014182405.2. Classification (NCBI taxonomy): domain Eukaryota; kingdom Viridiplantae; phylum Streptophyta; class Magnoliopsida; order Myrtales; family Myrtaceae; genus Eucalyptus; species Eucalyptus sideroxylon. The sequence goes on along the minus strand of CM024550.2, from coordinate 36,560,224 downwards.
GTAATTCTTCCGAAATAATGAGACTTGCCTCTCCTTCTTCCCCCCTTCTTTTCATTGGGCCATTGGGATTAGTTAATTTAAACAATGTGTTACGGACAGAAGAAAACTTCAAAAAATCAAGGCGGGAAAATACAGGAAAACTTCCATGGTCAATCACGACAATAAACGCACTAGCGCTAGAGAAAAGCTATCGGCAGCAACTTTGGCGTTTCCTCTCGACTAAAAACCTCATAGACTATTGACTAAAACCAAATCGTCAGTCGTTGCCATCTCGTAGTCCTAATCCTCCCTGCTGCCCTTGACAACCGCCCCCCTTGCTCCGATTGGTTCTCGTGAGTCATCATTTCTTCCTCTGCAGGTGATGGGTGATTTGTCCTTTGCGTTCTAGGCATTGTCCCCTCACGATTCTATCATGGGGCTGAAAGGAGTCAATACGCATGGGAGGATCCTTTGACGTTTATATCGTTGTCTTTTTGGGACACGACGTTAATATTATATCTAAGAAATTATGCTTGTCCTTTTTACGAGCACATAAACAATTTGCTTTTTGTTAACTGATACCATACTACCTATATCGCCTTTAAAATTATTAGCATTATCCTAGCCTTTAGACCTGTGCTATGCACCAGTGAAGAACTAATATAAAAAGTGCCCCTTGCAACTTGCATGTGCAGTTAGATATAAAAAGACCAAGACCTCTTTTGAGCCTAATAGCTTTCTTTTTCTTTTTTATTCTTTTTCTTTTTTAAGCTGGTCATTCCATCATTGCCATCAGTTTGCTCTCATTCATATTCATCACTGCATGAAATGCTTTGAAAAAGACCCCCAATGCTGAAAGAAGTTGATAATACAATACGAGCAAATATTCTTGCAACCAAAATAATTGGAAAACGCCGGTAGTTTCTTAAGTTGTCCAACCACATATTTCATGGCATTAGTTCACATACCGGCTACATCTATCAAACCTTTACACGGACGATCCTATTGTCTTTGGAAAACAGGTAAAAGGAATCGGGACAAAAGGCCATCCGTGACAATGACCATATATACTGATTGATTTCTATAGCCGGGACAAAAGGCGATCCAGGAGTGCGAGCAGAGCATTTTTGAAAAAAAAAGAAAAAGCAAAAAGAAGATCGATTTTTGCCGTTTTCGAGGCATTCGGCTCAATCAGGTTTGGTGCTATTCACCTTTTATCGACCACAAGTCATTTAATTTGAGTCCAAAGTAAACTTCTTCCGACACATAGTAAGATGCAACTAAGTACATGACTCAACTTTACTACCCATCCGGTCATCTTTGCATTACTATGTCAGCGATTTTAGGCCCGAATCGTGGATGTCACACATAATAGGAAATTTGTGTCTATGTTAGCGACTTTTGGCTAAAATTGGCCGGATAGGCTAAATTGCCACAAATACAAAAAGTTTAGGATTGCATTAGTTCAATCGTAATTGATTTAGAATTTTGTTTGGTAATTCTTCCGAAATAATGAGACTTGCCTCTCCTTCTTCCCCCCTTCTTTTCATTGGGCCATTGGGATTAGTTAATTTAAACAATGTGTTACGGACAGAAGAAAACTTCAAAAAATCAAGGCGGGAAAATACAGGAAAACTTCCATGGTCAATCACGACAATAAACGCACTAGCGCTAGAGAAAAGCTATCGGCAGCAACTTTGGCGTTTCCTCTCGACTAAAAACCTCATAGACAATTGACTAAAACCAAATCGTCAGTCGTTGCCAACTCGTAGTCCTAATCCTCCCTGCTGCCCTTGACAACCGCCCCCCTTGCTCCGATTGGTTCTCGTGAGTCATCATTTCTTCCTCTGCAGGTGATCGGTGATTTGTCCTTTGCGTTCTAGGCATTGTCCCCTCACGATTCTATCATGGGGCTGAAAGGAGTCAATACGCATGGGAGGATCCTTTGACGTTTATATCGTTGTCTTTTTGGGACACGACGTTAATATTATATCTAAGAAATTATGCTTGTCCTTTTTACGAGCACATAAACAATTTGCTTTTTGTTAACTGATACCATACTACCTATATCGCCTTTAAAATTATTAGCATTATCCTAGCCTTTAGACCTGTGCTATGCACCAGTGAAGAACTAATATAAAAAGTGCCCCTTGCAACTTGCATGTGCAGTTAGATATAAAAAGACCAAGACCTCTTTTGAGCCTAATAGCTTTCTTTTTCTGTTTTTTTCTTTTTCTTTTTTAAGCTGGTCATTCCATCATTGCCATCAGTTTGCTCTCATTCATATTCATCACTGCATGAAATGCTTTGAAAAAGACCCCCAATGCTTTGAAATGCTTTGAAAAAGGAATCGGGACAAAAGGCCATTCGTGACAATGACCATATATACTGATTGATTTCTACAGCCGAGACAAAAGGCGATCCAGGAGTGCGAGCAGAGCATTTTTGAAAAAAAGAAAAAAGCAAAAGAAGATCGATTTTTGCCGTTTTCGAGGCATTCGGCTCAATCAGGTTTGGTGCTATTCACCTTTTATCGACCACAAGTCATTTAATTTGAGTCCAAAGTAAAGTTCTTCCGACCCATAGTAAGATGCAACTAAGTACATGACTCAACCTTACTACCCATCCGGTCATCTTTGCATTACTATGTCAGCAATTTTAGGCCTGAATCGTGGATGTCACACATAATAGGAAATTTGTGTCTATGTCAGCGACTTTTCGCTAAAATTGGCCGGATAGGCTAAGTTGCCACAAATACAAAAAGTTTAGGATTGCATTAGTTCAATCGTAGTTGATTTAGAATTTTGTTTGGTAATTCTTCCGAAATAATGAGACTTGCCTCTCCTCCTTTCCCCCTTCTTTTCATTGGGCCACTGGGATTGATTAATTTAAACAATGTGTTACGGAAAAGTAGAAGAAAATTTCCAAAAATCAAGGCGGGAAAAGACAGGAAAACTTTCATAGTCAATCACTACAATAAAGGCACTAGCACTAGAGAAAAGCTATCGGCAGCAACTTTGGCGTTTCCACTCGACTAAAAACCTGATAGACAATTGACTAAAAACAAATCCTCAGTCGTTGCCATCTCGTAGTCCTACTCCTCCCTGCTGGCCTTGACAATCGCCCCCATTGCTCCGATTGGTTCTCGTGAGTCATCATTTCTTCCTCTGCAAGTGATGGGTGATTTGTCCTTTGCGTTCTAGGCATTGTCCCCTCACGATTCTATCATGGGGCTGAAAGGAGTCAATACGCATGGGAGGATCCTTTAACGTTTATATTGCTGTCTTTTTGTGACACGACGTTAATATTATATCTGAGAAATTATGCTTTTCCTTTTTACGAGCACATCAACAATTTGCTTTTTGTTAACTTATACCATACTACCTATATCGCCTTTAAAATTATTACCATTGTCCTAGCCTTTATGTCACGTCTTAAACCTCGAGCCTGTGCACATCCCTTGGTGATCGATAAAATTGTGATATTGCCAGGACGCGTTGCTAACCCGATCGATTATGCACATGCGGAAGTTAATCAAATAAGTCCCTGACAACAACAAACATGGTATGGAAAAGCAAGACAACAAAATCAAACCAAACATATCTCATAGACCAACCAGGTCAGCTTGCAAATTTATACACAAAAGTCAAGGTCTCAAAAAGGGCTACCTAGCTAATCCTACCTCGGACCCTATTTACTTGGGATCTGAGTCTATCTCAACAGCGTCAGGGATGCCATTGTCAAGCGGATCAGTTACCTCCTCTATTGTAGGCTCCTCCACCTTGGGCCCCTAGTTCGTCGCATTATTTGCTATAATATCGGCATGCACGACAGGGTCGAGTACCACCTCACCCTCATCCTCAACGGCAGGTCTGTCGAAACTATCCACGGGTCCTTCCCATTCCCTGTTAGGCCCGTGACGAATCCACGCCTTAAATTGATGATGTACCAACTGCAGTAGGCCTTCATTGACCAAGATCGTGGTCATGACGAGCTCACAGGTCTAGGGAAGATGGTACTCTGCTCGCTATACCCTTGCGGTTGCCCAAAACAAATTGGACAAACTTCCAGCTAGGGACTTGAAAATTGTAAGCCACGATGGGATGAGACAATGTCTTAACGAGGTCACGCCCTAAACACCGATTAGGAAGTTAAAATACCTAGAGGCAGCCTAAACACACATCATATAAAGGACTCACCTCGCCTCAGCACCTTCCTGCATGTCAGTACAATTCATATAATATATGTATGCAGTAAAGGCACTTAGTAATTGGAACACTTCACTTTCAACTATCAATCAATCATAGGGGTCCCAATTATAAGACCAAATCGTTATGACACATCCTATTCTGTGCCACACAATTTCATCTTATAATCAGGTGTGGTTATATCAATCATCTAAGTGTGTTCCAATTAGTTACGACTCGACGGCCACGACCGACTCAACAGTCAGCGGTCATCCGGCATAGCCGGGCGTTGTCTCGCACCATTAAGCACGGTAACGTCTACCTCTTGATGACATTCCCGAAGGAGCATCGGTTTAGCCTCTACTACGACCAGTATCCGTTGACGTGGGGCATTCCCGAAGGAGCATTATCCGGCATAAAAGCTCGTGACGGGTTCTTATAACGATCACACGTACATTAAATCCCAGCCAAGGACATCGTGCTTTGCACTCAAATGCCTCAATTAAAATAATGTGCTTGGCCTATTTTCTTCATATTAAAAACCCCCGGTAAAATAAGTGTGCGTGGGTACATGATCAAGTTGAACCATAAAAAGTGATATCCTCACTTTTAAAAATCCCACTAAAATAAGTGTACTTAAAAACATTTTTGGCATAAAAAACCAGCACCTGGTACTTTTTTATTAAATACCAAAAATCCATAATTTTGGAATAATAACTCAAAATCATCAATTAGCATCCATTTGCACAAATTAACAATAAATTACACAAACCAACTACACCACGACGATCAACAAAAAATTCTGACGACCGACTATCCTGGTATAATTTTCGGAAAATAATAAATAATTAAATAAATTACAAAATTATTTAAATGAATGCAAAATAATTAAATCAATTACTAATTAAGCTATATACACTAATCTAACCACCTAATTGGACTTGAATAAATAATGTACTAAGCTAATTAAATCACACAATCTAATTAATCACTAACTAAACTAATTTAACCACCTAATTAGCCTAATTAACTAACTAAACCACTAATTACACTAACTAATCATCCTAACCCAATCTTAGTCTACACTAATCATCTTATAAGCATAATTAACCTCATAAGTAAGGTTTAGCAAGTAAATTCACAGGATTAGTGAGTCGATGAGTTCACAGCAATGGTGACATGGAGCGGAGCGAGATTTGGGCCTACAGCGACGCCAAGGGAGGTCCGGAAAGGCTCGAAAATAGCCCACGAAGTGTCAGCTCTAAGCTGGAACTTTGGTTTTGTGTTGGGCCAGAGTAGTTGGTTGAGGGAGCTAGGACGGCACGGTAATAGGCTAGGGTGGACGGTGGCACTAGCAGGGGCAAATGACGGCGGCTTGGACGACTAGAACTATGGAGGCAAGCTAGCGGTCGAGCAAGGACAACGACCAGGCGTCGTGGCTTGTTGGACGGGACGGGCGCGAAGCAGACACGGCTTGGGCGTGGGGACGACGTGCGGTCTCGGCGAGCTAGTTTACGGCGGCGTGAGGCCTGGCAGCGGCTGGCTCGGCTTCAGTAAGGCCTAGCTATTCTTGGCTAGTTCTCTAGTTTTTCTTAGGCAACAATGGAGAGAAATGCTGAGGAAGAAGAGGAAGAAGGAGCTGCAGCTGAAAAGGAGGGGGGACAAGAGCCTTCAATGCTCCCCAAAAGATCTAAAGCACTCGAGTGTGAAGCCCCCAGAGTCCACAGCCCTTATCAGCAGCCATTCCTCTCCAAAACTTCTCCAAGAAGCCAAGGATGATGTCCCAAATGTTGCAGCCCCCATGGCCTACGAATTTCACCAATTCCAACTTCAATTTCACACCAAATTTCTCAAATTCAATCCCATTTGGTCCCAAAAAAAACCAGCTAAGGTGCCCACATCAAATCCACAATTTTCCTCATCAAATGATCCAACTAGAAAGCCAAAAGTGCACTCAATTTAGTCCATCCGAATTCTTGAGTCAATTTCGCCTAATCTTGATTTTTCGCCGAAAATCCCGAGCTTGCCGAAAATTCTTCAAATGATGAGTCGATGTCCCTAAAATAAATCGTGACATGCCACAACTTTCGATTTTTGAAACCAAGTTCAATTTCGTGGTTAATTTCAACCGGACGCGATTTTAGCGTGACCTAACCTACTGGGTAGCTTTTAGGAATTTTTAATGCATTTGACCCGTGGTTGATATCGGAGTTTTTTACGTAAAACATCGAAAGGAAATTTTCTACGGAGGAAAAGGGAATTTTCTTTGACAAATCTTCATTCTATGATTTGACTTGACTTTATGGGTGCAGTGATCTACAAAATGATAAATCGTCAAGAGATAAAACTTTTGGAACCCATTTTTCACAGCAGATTTCCAAATGTCGGAGTTTTTTAGGGTTTAGGGTTTAGGGTTTAGGGCTTAGGGTTTAGGGTTTAGGGTTTTAGGGTTTAGGGTTTAGGGTTTAGGGTTTAGGGTTGACCTGACTTTATGGGTGCAGTGATCTAAAAAATGATAAATCGTCAAGAGATAAAACTTTTGGAACGCATTTTTCACAGCAGATTTCCAAATGTCGGTGTTTTTTAGGCAAAAAATTGAAAGGGAATTATCTATGGAGCAAAAGGGAATTTTCTTTGAAAAGTCCTCATTTTTTGATTTCACCGGACTTTATAGGTGCTGTGATCAATAAAATCATAAATCGTACATAAATAAAGCTTTGAACCTATTTTTCCGAGCAGATTTCCAAATGTCGGAGTTTTTTAGGCAAAACATTGAAAGGGAATTTTTCTATGGAGGAAAAGGGAATTTTCTTTGACAAATCCTCATTCTATGATTTTAATTGACTTTATGGGTGCTGTGATATACAAAATAATAGATCATACAAAAATAAAGCTTTTGGAACCTATTTTTCCGAGAAAATTTCCAAATGTCGGAGTTTTTTAGGCAAAACATCGAAAGGGAATTTTCCTTGAAAAGTCCTCATTCTGTGATTTCACTGGACTTTATGGGTGCTGTGATCTACAAAATGATAAATCGTCAAGAAATAAAACTTTTGGAACCCATTTTTCCCAGCAGATTTCCAAATGTCGGAGTTTTTTAGGCAAAACATCGAAAGGGAATTTTCTATGGAGGAAAAGAGAATTTTGTTTTACAAATCCTCATTCTATCATTTGCCCTGACTTTATGGGTGCTGTGATCTATAAAATGATAAATCGTCAAGAATTAAAACTTTTGGAACCCATTTTTCCTAGAAGATTTCCAAATGTAGGAGTTTTTTAGTGAAAACATCCAAAGGGAATTTTCTATGGAGCAAAAGGGAATTTTCATTGACAAATCCTCATTCTATGATTTCACATGAATTTATGGATGTTGTGATCTATGAAATGATAAATCGTGAAGAAATAAAGGTTTTGGCACTTTTTTTTTTTCAGCAGAATTCCAAATGTCGGAGTTTTTTAGGCAAAACATCAAAAGTGAATTTGCTATGGAGCAAAAGGGAATTTTAATTGACAAATCCTCATTCTATGATTTCACCTGAATTTATGGGTGCTGTGAACTACAAAATGATAAATCTTCAAGAAATAAAGCTTTTGGAACCCATTTTTCCCAGCATATTTCCAAATGTCGGAGTTTTTTAGGCAAGACATCGAAAGGGAATTTTCTATGATGCAAAAGGGAATTTTCTTTGAAAAATCCTCATTATGTGATTTCGCCAGACATTATGCGTGCTGTGATCAATAAAATCATAAATTGTACAGAAATAAAGCTTTTGGATCCCATTTTTCCCACCAGATTTCCAAATTTCGGAGTTTTTTAGGGTTTAGGGTTTAGGGTTTAGGGTTTAGGGCTTAGGGTTTAGGGTTTAGGATTTTAGGGTTTAGGGTTTAGGGTTTAGGGTTTAGGGTTGACCTGACTTTATGGGTGTAGTGATCTACGAATGATAAATTGTCAAGAGATAAAACTTTTGGAACACATTTTTCACAGCAGATTTCCAAATGTCGGAGTTTTTTAGGCAAAACATTGAAAGGGAATTTTCTATGGAGCAAAAGGGAATTTTCCTTGACAAATCCTCATTCTATCATTTTACCGACTTTATGGGTGTTGTGATCTACGAAATCATAAATAGTACAGAAATATCGCTTTTGGAAACTATTTTTGAAGCATATTTCCAAATGTCGGAGTTTTTCAGGCAAAACAACCAAAGGGAATTTTCTACGGAGCAAAAGGGAATTTTCATTGGCAAATCCTCATTCTATGATTTCACCTGAATTTATGGGTGCTGTGATCTACGAAATGATAATCGTCAAGAAATAAAGCTTTTGGAACCCTTTTTTTTTCAGATGAATTCCAAATGTCGGAGTTTTTTAAGTAAAACATCGAAAGGAAATTTTCTACAGAGGAAAAGGGAATTTTCTTTTACAAATCTTCATTATATGATCTAACTTGACTTTATGGGTGCAAGTGATCTACAAAATGATAAATCGTCAAGAGATAAAAATTTTGGAACCCATTTTTCACAAAGCAGATTTCCAAATGTCGGAGTTTTTTAGGGTTTAGGGTTTAGGGTTGAGGGTTTAGGGTTTAGGGCTTAGGGTTTAGGGTTTAGGATTTTAGGGTTTAGGTTTAGGGTTGACCTGACTTTATGGGTGCTGTGATCTACAAAATGATTAATCGTCAAGAAATAAAACTTTTGGAACCCATTTTTCCCAACAGATTTCCAAAAGTCGAGTTTTTTAGGCAAAACAACCAAAGGGAATTTTCTACGGAGCAAGAGGGAATTTTCATTGTCAAATCCTCATTCTATGATTTCACCAGAATTTATGGGTGCTGTGATCTACAAAATGATAATCGTCAAAAATAAAGCTTTTGGAGTCATTTTTTTTTTCAACAATTCCAAATGTCGAGTTTTTTTGGCAAAACATTAAAAGGGAATTTTCTATGGAGCAAAAGGGAATTTTCTTTCAAAAGTCCTCATTTTTTGATTTCACCGGACTTTATAGGTGCCGTGATCAAAAAAATCATAAATCGTACATAAATAAAGCTTTCGGAACCTATTTTTCCGAGCAGATTTCCAAATGTCGGAGTTTTTTAGGCAAAACATTGAAAGGGAATTTTTCTATGGAGGAAAAGGGAATTTTCTTTGACAAATCCTCATTCTATGATTTTAATTGACTTTATGGGTGCTGTGATATACAAAATAATAGATCATACAAAAATAAAGCTTTTGGAACCTATTTTTCCGAGAAAATTTCCAAATGTCGGAGTTTTTCAAGCAAAACATCGAAAGGGAATTTTCCTTGAAAAGTCCTCATTCTGCGATTTCACCGGACTTTATGGGTGCTATGATCTACAAAATGATAAATCGTCAAGAAATAAAAATTTTGGAACTCATTTTTCCCTGCAGAATTCCAAATGTCGAAGTTTTTTCGGCAAAACATCGCGAGGGAATTTTCTATGGAGGAAAAGGGAATTTTGTTTTACAAATCCTCATCCTATCATTTGACCTGACTTTATGGGTGCTGTGATCTACAAAATGATAAATCGTCAAGAAATAAAACTTTTGGAACCCATTTTTCCCAAAGCAGATTTCCAAATGTCCGAGTTTTTTAGGCAAAAGATCGAAAGGGAATTTTCCTTGAAAAGTCCTCATTCTGTGATTTCACCGGACTTTATGGGTGCTGTGATCTACAAAATGATACATCGTCAAGAAATAAAACTTTTGGAACCCATTTTTCCCAGCAGATTTCCAAATGTCGGAGTTTTTTAGGCAAAACATGGAAAGGGAATTTTCTATGGAGGAAAAGGGAATTTTGTTTTACAAATCCTCATTCTATCATTTGACCCGACTTGATGGGTGCTGTGATCTACAAAATGATTAATCGTCAAGAAATAGAACTTTTGGAACCCATTTTTCCCAAAGCAGATTTCCAAATGTCGGAGTTTTTTAGGCAAAACATCCAAAGGGAATTTTCTATGGAGCAAAAGGGAATTTTCATTGACAAATCCTCATTCTATGATTTCACCTGAATTTATGGGTGCTGTGATCTACGAAATGATAAATCGTCTAGAAATAAAGCTTTTGGAACTTTTTTTATTCAGCAGAATTCCAAATGTCGGAGTTTTTTAGGCAAAACATCGAAAGGGAATTTTCTATCGAGGAAAAGGGAATTTTCTTTGACCAATCCTCATTCTATGATTTGACCCGACTTTATGGGTGCAGTGATCTACAAAATGATAAATCATCAAGAAATAAAGCTTTTGGAACCCTTTTTTTTTTTTTTTTTCAGCAGAATTCCAAATGTCAGAGTTTTTTAGGCAAAACATCAAAAGTGAATTTTCTATGGAGCAAAAGGGAATTTTAATTGGCAAATCCTCATTCTATGATTTCACCTGAATTTATGGGTGCTGTGAACTACAAAATGATAAATCTTCAAGAAATAAAGCTTTTGGAACCCATTTTTCCTAGCATATTTCCAAATGTCGGAGTTTGTTAGGCAAGACATCGAAAGGGAATTTTCTATGATGCAAAAGGCAATTTTCTTTGAAAAATCCTCATTCTGTGATTTCGCCGGACATTATGGGTGCTGTGATCAATAAAATCATAAATCGCACAGAAATAAATCTTTTGGATCCCATTTTTCCGAGCAGATTTCCAAATGTCGGAGTTTTTTAGGCAAAACATCGAAAGGGAATTTTCTTTGAAAAGTCCTCATTCTATGATTTTACCTGACTTTATGCGTGATGTGATCTACGAAATCATGAATCGTAAAGAAATAAGGCTTTCGGAACTTATTTTTCGGAGAAAATTTCCACATGTCGGAGTTTTTAGGCAAAACAAGGAAAGGAAATTATCTATGAAGCAAAAGGGAATTTTCTTTCAAAAGTCCTCATTTTTTGATTTCACCGGACTTTATAGGTGCCGTGATCAAAAAAATGATAAATCGTACATAAATAAAGCTTTCGGAAGCTATTTTTTCGAGCGGATTTCCAAATGTCTGAGTTTTTTTGGCAAAACATTGAAAGGGAATTTTGGTTTGGAGGAAAAGGGAATTTTCTTTGACAAATCCTCATTCTATGATTTTAATTGACTTTATGGGTGCTGTGATATACAAAATAATAGATCTTACAAAAATAAAGCTTTTGGAACCTATTTTTCCGAGAAAATTTCCAAATGTCGGAGTGTTTTAGGCAAAACATCGAAAGGGAATTTTCCTTGAAAAGTCCTCATTCTGTGATTTCACCGGACGTTATGGGTGCTGTGATCTACAAAATGATAAATCGTCAAGAAATAAAACTTTTGGAACCCATTTTTCCCAAAGCAGATTTCCAAATGTCGGAGTTTTTTAGGCAAAACATCGAAACGTAATTTTCTATGGAGCAAAATGAAATTTTCTTTGACAAATCCTCATTCTATCATTTGACCGACTTTATGGGTGCTGTGATCTACAAAATGATAAATCGTCAAGAAATAAAACTTTTGGAACCCATTTTTCCTAGTAGATTTCCAAATGTCGGAGTTTTTTAGGCAAAACATTAAAAGGGAATTTTCTATGGAGCAAAATGAAATTTTCTTTGACAAATCCTCATTCTATGATTTGACCTGATTTTATGGGTGCAGTGATCTACAAAATGATAAATCGTCAAGAAATATAGCTCTTGGAACCCATTTTTCCCAGCAGAATTCCAAATGTCGGAGTTTTTTAGGCAAAACATCGAAAGGTAATTTTCTTTGAAAAGTCCTCATTCTATGATTTTACCTGACTTTATGCGTGCTGTGATCTACGAAATCATAAATCGTACAGAAATATGGCTCTTGGAAACTATTTTTCGAAGCATATTTCCAAATGTCGGAGTTTTTAAGGCAAAACATCCAAAGGGAATTTTCTATGGAGCAAAAGGGAATTTTCATTGACAAATCCTCATTCTATGATTTCAGCTGAATTTATGGGTGATGTGATCTACAAATGATAAATCGTCAAGAAATAAAGCTTTTGGAACTTTTTTTTTCAGCGAGAATTCCAAATGTCGGAGTTTTTAGGCAAAACATCATAAGGGAATTTTCTATCGAGGAAAAAGGAATTTTCTTTGACAAATCCACATTCTATGATTTGACTTGATTTTATGGGTGCAATGATTTACAAAATGATAAATCATCTAGAAATAAAGCTTTTGGAAACCATTCTTTTTTTCAGACGAATTCCAAATGTCGGAGTTTTTTAGGCAAAACATCGGAAGGGAATTTTCTATCGAGGAAAAGGGAATTTTCTTTGACAAATCCACATTCTATGAATTGACCTGATTTTATGGGTGCAGTGATTTACAAAATGATAAATCATCAAGAAATAAAGCTTTTGGAAAGCATTTTTTTTTTCAGCAGAATTCCAAATGTCGGAGTTTTTTAGGCAAAACATCTAAAGGGAATTTTCTATGATGCAAAAGAGAATTTTCTTTGAAAAATCCTTATTCTGTGATTTCGCCGGACATTATGGGTGTTGTGATCAATAAAATCATAAATCGTACATAAATAAATCTTTTGGGTCCGATTTTTCCGAGCAGATTTCCAAATGTCGGAGTTTTTTAGGCTTTAGGGTTTAGGGTTTTAGGGTTTAGGGTTTAGGGTTTAGGGTTGACCTGAATTTATGGGTGCAGTGATCTACAAAATGATAAATCATCAAGAGATAATACTTTTGGAACCGATTATTTGACAGCAGATTTCCAAATGTCGGAGTTTTTAAGGCAAAACATCCAAAGGGAATTTTCTATGGAGCAAACGGGAATTTTCATTGACAAATCCTCATTCTATGATTTTACCTGACTTTATGCGTGCTGTGTTCTACGAAATTATAAATCGTACGAAATATGGCTCTTGGAAACTATTTTTGAAAGCGATTTCCAAATGTCGGAGTTTTTAAGGCAAAACATCCAAAGGGAATTTTCTATGGAGCAAAAGGGAATTTTCATTGACTAATCCTCATTCTATGATTTCACCTGAATTTATGGGTGATGTGATCTACGAAGTGATAAATCGTCAAGAAATAAAGCTTTTGGAACTTTTTTTTTTTTCAGCAGAATTCCAAATGTCGGAGTTTTTTAGGCAAAACATCGGAAGGGAATTTTCTATCGAGGAAACGGGAATTTTCTTTGACAAATCCACATTCTATGAATTGACCTGATTTTATGGGTGCAGTGATTTACAAAATGATAAATCATCAAGAAATAAAGCTTTTGGAAACCATTTTTTTTCAGCAGAATTCCAAATGTCGGAGTTTTTTAGGCAAGACATCAAAAGGGAATTTTCTATGGAGCAAAAGGGAATTTTAATTGACAAATCCTCATTCTATGATTTCACCTGAATTTATGGGTGCTGTGAACTACAAAATGATAAATCTTCAAGAAATAAAGCTTTTGGAAACCATTTTTCTCAACAGATTTCCAAATGTCGGAGTTTTTTGGGCAAAACATCGAAAGGGAATTTTCTATGATGCAAAAGCAAATTTTCTTTGAAAAATCCTTATTCTGTGATTTCGCCGGACATTATGGGTGTTGTGATCAATAAAATCATAAATCATACAGAAATAAATCTTTCGGATCCCATTTTTTCGAGAGATTTCCAAATGTCGGAGTTTTTTAGGGTTTAGGGTTTAGGGTTTATGGTTTTAGGGTTTAGGGTTTAGGGTTTAGGGTTGACCTGAATTTATGGGTGCAGTGATCTACGAAATGATAAATTGTCAAGAGATAAAAATTTTGGAACCCATCTTTCACAGCAGATTTCCAAACGTCGGAGTTTTTTAGGCAAAACATCGAAAGGGAATTTACTATGGAGCAAAAGGGAATTTTCCTTGGCAAATGCTCATTCTGTGATTTTATCTGACTTTATGGGTACTTTGATCTACGAAATCATAAATTGTACAGAAATATGGCCTTTGGAAACCATTTTTGAAGCAGATTTCTAAATGTCGGAGTTTTTAGGCAAAACATCGAAAGGGAATTTTCTATGGAGGAAAATGAAATTTTTTTGACAAATCCTCATTCCAAGATTTGACGACTTTATGGGTGCAGTCATCTATAAAATGATGAATCGTCAAGAAATAAAGCTCTTGGAACCCATTTTTCCCAGCAGAATTCCAAATGTCGGAGTTTTTTAGGCAAAACATCGAAAGGGAATTTTCTTTGAAAAGTCCTCATTCTATGATTTTACCTGACTTTATGCATGTTATGATCTACAAAATCATGAATTGTACAGAAATAAGGCTTTCGGAACCTATTTTTCGGAGAAAATTTCCAAATGTCGGAGTTTTTTAGGCAAAACAACGAAAGGAAATTATCTATGAAGCAAAAGGGAATTTTCTTTCAAAAGTCCTCATTTTTTGATTTCACCGGACTTTATAGGTGCTGTGATCAATAAAATCATAAATCGTGCATAAATAAAGCTTTCGGAACCTATTTTTCCGAGCATATTTCCAAATGTCGGAGTTTTTTAGGGTTTAGGGTTTAGGGTTTTAGGGTTTAGGGTTTAGGGTTTAGGGTTTAGGGTTGACCTGAATTTAGGGTTTAGGGTTTTTAAGGGTTTAGGGTTTTTAAGGATTAGGTTTAGGGTTGACCTGAATTTATGGGTGCAGTGATCTACAAAATGATAAATCGTCAAGAGATAAAACTTTTGGAACCCATTTTTCACAGCAGATTTCCAAATGTCGGAGTTTTTAGGCAAAAGATCGAAAGGGAATTTTCCTTGAAAAGTCCTCATTCTGTGATTTCACCGGACTTTATGGGTGCTTTGATCTACAAAATGATAAATCGTCAAGAAATAAAACTTTTGGAACGAATTTTTCTCAGTAGATTTCCAAATGTCGGAGTGTTTTAGGCAAAACATCTAAAGGGAATTTTCTATGATGCAAAAGAGAATTTTCTTTGAAAAATCCTTATTCTGTGATTTCGCCGGACATTATGGGTGTTGTGATCAATAAAATCATAAATCGTGCATAAATAAAGCTTTCGGAACCTATTTTTCCGAGCAGATTTCCAAATGTCGGAGTTTTTTAGGGTTTAGGGTTTAGGGTTGACCTGAATTTATGGGTGCAAAGTGATCTACAAAATGATAAATCGTCAAGAGATAAAACTTTTGGAACCCATTTTTCACAGCAGATTTCCAAATGTCGGAGTGTTTTAGGCAAAACATCTAAAGGGAATTTTCTATGATGCAAAAGAGAATTTTCTTTGAAAAATCCTTATTCTGTGATTTCGCCGGACATTATGGGTGTTGTGATCAATAAAATCATAAATCATACACAAATAAATCTTTTGGATCCCATTTTTCCGAGTAGATTTCCAAATGTCGGAGTTTTTAGGGTTTAGGGTTTAGGGTTGACCTGAATTTATGGGTGCAATGATCTACAAAATGATAAATCATCGAGAGATAAAACTTTTGGAACCGAAATTTCACAGCAGATTTCCAAATGTCGGTGTTTTTTAGGCAAAAGATTGAAAGGGAATTTTCCTTGAAAGGTCCTCATTCTGTGATTTCACCGGACTTTATGGGTGCTGTGATCTACAAAATGATAAATCATCAAGAAATAAAGCTTTTGGAAACCATTTTTTTTCAGCAGAATTCCAAATGTCGGAGTTTTTTAGGCAAGACATCAAAAGGGAATTTTCTATGGAGCAAAAGGGAATTTTAATTGACAAATCCTCATTCTATGATTTCACCTGAATTTATGGGTGTTGTGAACTACAAAATGATAAATCTTCAAGAAATAAAGCTTTTGGAACGCATTTTTTTCTCGCAGATTTCCAAATGTCGGAGTTTTTTGGGCAAAACATCGAAAGGGAATTTTCTATGATGCAAAAGCAAATTTTCTTTGAAAAATCCTTATTACGTGATTTCGCCGGACATTATGGGTGTTGTGATCAATAAAATCATAAATCATACAGAAATAAATCTTTCGGATCCCATTTTTCCGAGCGAGATTTCCAAATGTCGGAGTTTTTTTTAGGGTTTAGGGTTTAGGGTTTATGGTTTTAGGGTTTAGGGTTTAGGGTTTAGGGTTGACCTGAATTTATGGGTGCAAAGTGATCTACGAAATGATAAATTGTCAAGAGATAAAAATTTTGGAACCCATCTTTCACAGATTTCCAAACGTCGGAGTTTTTAGGCAAAACATCGAAAGGGAATTTACTATGGAGCAAAAGGGAATTTTCCTTGGCAAATGCTCATTCTGTGATTTTATCTCGACTTTATGGGTACTTTGATCTACGAAATCATAAATTGTACAGAAATATGGCCTTTGGAAACCATTTTTGAAGCAGATTTCTAAATGTCGGAGTTTTTAGGCAAAACATCGAAAGGGAATTTTCTATGGAGGAAAATGAAATTTTTTTGACAAATCCTCATTCCAAGATTTGACCGACTTTATGGGTGCGAGTCATCTATAAAATGATGAATCGTCAAGAAATAAAGCTCTTGGAACCCATTTTTCCTAGCAGAATTCCAAATGTCGGAGTTTTTAGGCAAAACATCGAAAGGGAATTTTCTTTGAAAAGTCCTCATTCTATGATTTTACCTGACTTTATGCATGTTATGATCTACAAAATCATGAATTGTACAGAAATAAGGCTTTCGGAACCTATTTTTCGGAGAAAATTTCCAAATGTCGGAGTTTTTAGGCAAAACAACGAAAGGAAATTATCTATGAAGCAAAAGGGAATTTTCTTTCAAAAGTCCTCATTTTTGATTTCACCGGACTTTATAGGTGCTGTGATCAATAAAATCATAAATCGTGCATAAATAAAGCTTTCGGAACCTATTTTTCCGAGCAGATTTCCAAATGTCGGAGTTTTTTAGGGTTTAGGGTTTTAGGGTTTAGGGTTTAGGGTTTAGGGTTTAGGGTTGACCTGAATTTAGGGTTTAGGGTTTTTAAGGGTTTAGGGTTTTTAAGGATTAGGTTTAGGGTTGACCTGAATTTATGGGTGCAATTGATCTACAAAATGATAAATCGTCAAGAGATAAAACTTTTGGAACCCATTTTTCACAGCAGATTTCCAAATGTCGGAGTTTTTTAGGCAAAAGATCGAAAGGGAATTTTCCTTGAAAAGTCCTCATTCTGTGATTTCACCGGACTTTATGGGTGCTTTGATCTACAAAATGATAAATCGTCAAGAAATAAAACTTTTGGAACGAATTTTTCTCAGTAGATTTCCAAATGTCGGAGTGTTTTAGGCAAAACATCTAAAGGGAATTTTCTATGATGCAAAAGAGAATTTTCTTTGAAAAATCCTTATTCTGTGATTTCGCCGGACATTATGGGTGTTGTGATCAATAAAATCATAAATCATACACAAATAAATCTTTTGGATCCCATTTTTCCGAGTAGATTTCCAAATGTTGGAGTTTTTTAGGGTTTAGGGTTTAGGGTTGACCTGAATTTATGGGTGCAATGATCTACAAAATGATAAATCATCGAGAGATAAAACTTTTGGAACCGATTTTTCACAGCAGATTTCCAAATGTCGGAGTTTTTAGGCAAAAGATTGAAAGGGAATTTTCCTTGAAAGGTCCTCATTCTGTGATTTCACCGGACTTTATGGGTGCTGTGATCTACAAAATGATAAATCATCAAGAAATAAAGCTTTTGGAAACCATTTTTTTCAAAGAATTCCAAATGTCGGAGTTTTTAGGCAAGACATCAAAAGGGAATTTTCTATGGAGCAAAAGGGAATTTTAATTGACAAATCCTCATTCGATGATTTCACCTGAATTTATGGGTGTTGTGAACTACAAAATGATAAATCTTCAAGAAATAAAGCTTTTGGAACGCATTTTTCTCAAACAGATTTCCAAATGTCGGAGTTTTTGGGCAAAACATCGAAAGGGAATTTTCTATGATGCAAAAGCAAATTTTCTTTGAAAAATCCTTATTCTGTGATTTCGCCGGACATTATGGGTGTTGTGATCAATAAAATCATAAATCATACAGAAATAAATCTTTCGGATCCCATTTTTCTGAGCAGATTTCCAAATGTCGGAGTTTTTTAGGGTTTAGGGTTTAGGGTTTATGGTTTTAGGGTTTAGGGTTTAGGGTTTAGGGTTGACCTGAATTTATGGGTGCAGTGATCTACAAAATGATAAATTGTCAAGAGATAAAAATTTTGGAACCCATCTTTCACAAAGAGATTTCCAAACGTCGGAGTTTTTTAGGCAAAACATCGAAAGGGAATTTACTATGGAGCAAAAGGGAATTTTCCTTGGCAAATGCTCATTCTGTGATTTTATCGACTTTATGGGTACTTTGATCTACGAAATCATAAATTGTACAGAAATATGGCCTTTGGAAACCATTTTTGAAGCAGATTTCTAAATGTCGGAGTTTTTTAGGCAAAACATCGAAAGGGAATTTTCTATGGAGGAAAATGAAATTTTTTTTGACAAATCCTCATTCCAAGATTTGACCTGACTTTATGGGTGCAGTCATCTATAAAATGATGAATCGTCAAGAAATAAAGCTCTTGGAACCCATTTTTCCTAGCAGAATTCCAAATGTCGGAGTTTTTTAGGCAAAACATCGAAAGGGAATTTTCTTTGAAAAGTCCTCATTCTATGATTTTACCTGACTTTATGCATGTTATGATCTACAAAATCATGAATTGTACAGAAATAAGGCTTTCGGAACCTATTTTTCGGAGAAAATTTCCAAATGTCGGAGTTTTTAGGCAAAACAACGAAAGGAAATTATCTATGAAGCAAAAGGGAATTTTCTTTCAAAAGTCCTCATTTTTTGATTTCACCGGACTTTATAGGTGCTGTGATCAATAAAATCATAAATCGTGCATAAATAAAGCTTTCGGAACCTATTTTTCCGAGCAGATTTCCAAATGTCGGAGTTTTTTAGGGTTTAGGGTTTAGGGTTTTAGGGTTTAGGGTTTAGGGTTTAGGGTTTAGGGTTGACCTGAATTTAGGGTTTAGGGTTTTTAAGGATTAGGTTTAGGGTTGACCTGAATTTATGGGTGCAGTGATCTACAAAATGATAAATCGTCAAGAGATAAAACTTTTGGAACCCATTTTTCACAGCAGATTTCCAAATGTCGGAGTTTTTTAGGCAAAAGATCGAAAGGGAATTTTCCTTGAAAAGTCCTCATTCTGTGATTTCACCGGACTTTATGGGTGCTTTGATCTACAAAATGATAAATCGTCAAGAAATAAAACTTTTGGAACGAATTTTTCTCAGTAGATTTCCAAATGTCGGAGTGTTTTAGGCAAAACATCTAAAGGGAATTTTCTATGATGCAAAAGAGAATTTTCTTTGAAAAATCCTTATTCTGTGATTTCGCCGGACATTATGGGTGTTGTGATCAATAAAATCATAAATCATACAAAAATAAATCTTTTGGATCCCATTTTTCCGAGTAGATTTCCAAATGTCGGAGTTTTTTAGGGTTTAGGGTTTAGGGTTGACCTGAATTTATGGGTGCAATGATCTACAAAATGATAAATCATCGAGAGATAAAACTTTTGGAACCGATTTTTCACAGCAGATTTCCAAATGTCGGAGTTTTTAGGCAAAAGATTGAAAGGGAATTTTCCTTGAAAGGTCCTCATTCTGTGATTTCACCGGACTTTATGGGTGCTGTGATCTACAAAATGATAAATCATCAAGAAATAAAGCTTTTGGAAACCATTTTTTTTTTCAGCAGAATTCCAAATGTCGGAGTTTTTAGGCAAGACATCAAAAGGGAATTTTCTATGTAGCAAAAGGGAATTTTAATTGACAAATCCTCATTCTATGATTTCACCTGAATTTATGGGTGTTGTGCACTACAAAATGATAAATCTTCAAGAAATAAAGCTTTTGGAACGCAATGATTTCCAAATGTCGGAGTTTTTGGGCAAAACATCGAAAGGGAATTTTCTATGATGCAAAAGCAAATTTTCTTTGAAAAATCCTTATTCTGTGATTTCGCCGGACATTATGGGTGTTGTGATCAATAAAATCATAAATCATACAGAAATAAATCTTTCGGATCCCATTTTTCTGAGCGGATTTCCAAATGTCGGAGTTTTTTAGGGTTTAGGGTTGAGGGTTTATGGTTTTAGGGTTTAGGGTTTAGGGTTTAGGGTTTAGGGTTGACCTGAATTTATGGGTGCAGTGATCTACGAAATGATAAATTGTCAAGAGATAAAAATTTTGGAACCCATCTTTCACAGTAGATTTCCAAACGTCGGAGTTTTTTAGGCAAAACATCGAAAGGGAATTTACTATGGAGCAAAAGGGAATTTTCCTTGGCAAATGCTCATTCTGTGATTTTATCTGACTTTATGGGTACTTTGATCTACGAAATCATAAATTGTACAGAAATATGGCCTTTGGAAACCATTTTTTGAAGCAGATTTCTAAATGTCGGAGTTTTTTAGGCAAAACATCGAAAGGGAATTTTCTATGGAGGAAAATGAAATTTTTTTGACAAATCCTCATTCCAAGATTTGACCTGTACTTTATGGGTGCAGTCATCTATAAAATGATGAATCGTCAAGAAATAAAGCTCTTGGAACCCATTTTCCCAGCAGAATTCCAAATGTCGGAGTTTTTAGGCAAAACATCGAAAGGGAATTTTCTTTGAAAAGTCCTCATTCTATGATTTTACCTGACTTTATGCATGTTATGATCTACAAAATCATGAATTGTACAGAAATAAGGCTTTGGAACTTATTTTTTCGGAGAAAATTTCCAAATGTCGGAGTTTTTAGGCAAAACAACGAAAGGAAATTATCTATGAAGCAAAAGGGAATTTTCTTTCAAAAGTCCTCATTTTTTGATTTCACCGGACTTTATAGGTGCTGTGATCAATAAAATCATAAATCGTGCATAAATAAAGCTTTGGAACCTATTTTTCCGAGCAGATTTCCAAATGTCGGAGTTTTTTTTAGGGTTTAGGGTTTTAGGGTTTAGGGTTTAGGGTTTAGGGTTTAGGGTTGACCTGAATTTAGGGTTTTTTTAAGGGTTTAGGGTTTTTAAGGATTAGGTTTAGGGTTGACCTGAATTTATGGGTGCAAAGTGATCTACAAAATGATAAATCGTCAAGAGATAAAACTTTTGGAACCCATTTTTCACAGCAGATTTCCAAATGTCGGAGTTTTTAGGCAAAAGATCGAAAGGGAATTTTCCTTGAAAAGTCCTCATTCTGTGATTTCACCGGACTTTATGGGTGCTTTGATCTACAAAATGATAAATCGTCAAGAAATAAAACTTTTGGAACGAATTTTTCTCAGTAGATTTCCAAATGTCGGAGTGTTTTAGGCAAAACATCTAAAGGGAATTTTCTATGATGCAAAAGAGAATTTTGTTTGAAAAATCCTTATTCTGTGATTTCGCCGGACATTATGGGTGTTGTGATCAATAAAATCATAAATCATACACAAATAAATCTTTTGGATCCCATTTTTCCGAGTAGATTTCCAAATGTGGGTTTGGGTTTAGGGTTTTAGGGTTTAGGGTTTTAGGGTTTAGGGTTTTTTAGGGTTTAGGGTTTAGGGTTGACCTGAATTTATGGGTGCAATGATCTACAAAATGATAAATCATCGAGAGATAAAACTTTTGGAACCGATTTTTCAGATTTCCAAATGTCGGAGTTTTTAGGCAAAAGATTGAAAGGGAATTTTCCTTGAAAGGTCCTCATTCTGTGATTTCACCGGACTTTATGGGTGCTGTGATCTACAAAATGATAAATCATCAAGAAATAAAGCTTTTGGAAACCATTTTTTTTTCAGCGAGAATTCCAAATGTCGGAGTTTTTAGGCAAGACATCAAAAGGGAATTTTCTATGGAGCAAAAGGGAATTTTAATTGACAAATCCTCATTCTATGATTTAACCTGAATTTATGGGTGTTGTGAACTACAAAATGATAAATCTTCAAGAAATAAAGCTTTTGGAACGCATTTTTCTCAGCAGATTTCCAAATGTCGGAGTTTTTTGGGCAAAATATCGAAAGGGAATTTTCTATGATGCAAAAGCAAATTTTCTTTGAAAAATCCTTATTCGTGATTTCGCCGGACATTATGGGTGTTGTGATCAATAAAATCATAAATCATACAGAAATAAATCTTTCGGATCCCATTTTTCTGAGCAGATTTCCAAATGTCGGAGTTTTTTAGGGTTTAGGGTTTAGGGTTTATGGTTTTAGGGTTTAGGGTTTAGGGTTTAGGGTTGACCTGAATTTATGGGTGCAGTGATCTACGAAATGATAAATTGTCAAGAGATAAAAATTTTGGAACCCATCTTTCACAGCAGATTTCCAAACGTCGGAGTTTTTAGGCAAAACATCGAAAGGGAATTTACTATGGAGCAAAAGGGAATTTTCCTTGGCAAATGCTCATTTACGTGATTTTATCGACTTTATGGGTACTTTGATCTACGAAATCATAAATTGTACAGAAATATGGCCTTTGGAAACCATTTTTGAAGCAGATTTCTAAATGTCGGAGTTTTTAGGCAAAACATCGAAAGGGAATTTTCTATGGAGGAAAATGAAATTTTTTTTTGACAAATCCTCATTCCAAGATTTGACCGACTTTATGGGTGCAGTCATCTATAAAATGATGAATCGTCAAGAAATAAAGCTCTTGGAACCCATTTTTCACAAAATGATAAATAATCAGACTTCCAAATGTCGGAGTTTTTAGGCAAAACATCGAAAGGGAATTTTCTTTGAAAAGTCCTCATTCTATGATTTTACCTGACTTTATGCATGTTATGATCTACAAAATCATGAATTGTACAGAAATAAGGCTTTTGGAACCTATTTTTCGGAGAAAATTTCCAAATGTCGGAGTTTTTAGGCAAAACAACGAAAGGAAATTATCTATGAAGCAAAAGGAATTTTCTTTCAAAAGTCCTCATTTTTGATTTCACCGGACTTTATAGGTGTTGTGATCAATAAAATCATAAATCGTGCATAAATAAAGCTTTCGGAACCTATTTTTCCGAGCAGATTTCCAAATGTCGGAGTTTTTTAGGGTTTAGGGTTTAGGGTTGACCTGAATTTAGGGTTTAGGGTTTTTAAGGGTTTAGGGTTTTTAAGGATTAGGTTTAGGGTTGACCTGAATTTATGGGTGCAAAGTGATCTACAAAATGATAAATCGTCAAGAGATAAAACTTTTGGAACCCATTTTCAGCAGATTTCCAAATGTCGGAGGTTTTTAGGCAAAAGATCGAAAGGGAATTTTCCTTGAAAAGTCCTCATTCTGTGATTTCACCGGACTTTATGGGTGCTTTGATCTACAAAATGATAAATCGTCAAGAAATAAAACTTTTGGAACGAATTTTTCTCAGTAGATTTCCAAATGTCGGAGTGTTTTAGGCAAAACATCTAAAGGGAATTTTCTATGATGCAAAAGGGAATTTTAATTGACAAATCCTCATTCTATGATTTCACCTGAATTTACGGGTGTTGTGAACTACAAAATGATAAATCTTCAAGAAATAAAGCTTTTGGAACGCATTTTTCTCAGCAGATTTCCAAATGTCGGAGTTTTTTGGGCAAAACATCGAAAGGGAATTTTCTATGATGCAAAAGCAAATTTTCTTTGAAAAATCCTTATTCTGTGATTTCGCCGGACATTATGGGTGTTGTGATCAATAAAATCATAAATCATACAGAAATAAATCTTTGGATCCCATTTTTCCGAGCGATTTCCAAATGTCGGAGTTTTTAGGGTTTAGGGTTTAGGGTTTATGGTTTTAGGGTTTAGGGTTTAGGGTTGACCTGAATTTATGGGTGCAGTGATCTACAAAAATGATAAATTGTCAAGAGATAAAACTTTTGGAACCCATCTTTCACAGCAGATTTCCAAACGTCGGAGTTTTTTAGGCAAAACATCGAAAGGGAACCTTCTATGGAGGAAAATGAAATTTTCTTTGGCAAATGCTCATTCTGTGATTTTATCGACTTTATGGGTACTTTGATTTACGAAATCATAAATTGTACAGAAATATGGCCTTTGGAAACCATTTTTGAAGCAGATTTCTAAATGTCGGAGTTTTTAGGCAAAACATCGAAAGGGAATTTTCTATGGAGGAAAATGAAATTTTTTTGACAAATCCTCATTCCAAGATTTGACGACTTTATGGGTGCGAGTCATCTATAAAATGATGAATCGTCAAGAAATAAAGCTCTTGGAACCCATTTTTCCCAGCGAGAATTCCAAATGTCGGAGTTTTTTAGGCAAAACATCGAAAGGGAATTTTCTTTGAAAAGTCCTCATTCTATGATTTTACCTGACTTTATGCATGTTATGATCTACAAAATCATGAATTGTACAGAAATAAGGCTTTTGGAACCTATTTTTCGGAGAAAATTTCCAAATGTCGGAGTTTTTAGGCAAAACAACGAAAGGAAATTATCTATGAAGCAAAAGGGAATTTTCTTTCAAAAGTCCTCATTTTTTGATTTCACCGGACTTTATAGGTGTTGTGATCAATAAAATCATAAATCGTGCATAAATAAAGCTTTCGGAACCTATTTTTCCGAGCAGATTTCCAAATGTCGGAGTTTTTTAGGGTTTAGGGTTTAGGGTTTTAGGGTTTAGGGTTTAGGGTTTAGGGTTGACCTGAATTTAGGGTTTAGGGTTTTTAAGGGTTTAGGGTTTTTTTAGGTTTAGGGTTGACCTGAATTTATGGGTGCAAAGTGATCTACAAAATGATAAATCGTCAAGAGATAAAACTTTTGGAACCCATTTTTCACAGCAGATTTCCAAATGTCGGAGTTTTTAGGCAAAAGATCGAAAGGGAATTTTCCTTGAAAAGTCCTCATTCTGTGATTTCACCGGACTTTATGGGTGCTTTGATCTACAAAATGATAAATCGTCAAGAAATAAAACTTTTGGAACGAATTTTTCTCAGTAGATTTCCAAATGTCGGAGTGTTTTAGGCAAAACATCTAAAGGGAATTTTCTATGATGCAAAAGAGAATTTTCTTTGAAAAATCCTTATTCTGTGATTTCGCCGGACATTATGGGTGTTGTGATCAATAAAATCATAAATCATACACAAATAAATCTTTTGGATCCCATTTTTCCGAGTAGATTTCAAAATGTCGGAGTTTTTTAGGGTTTAGGGTTTAGGGTTTAGGGGTTGACCTGAATTTATGGGTGCAATGATCTACAAAATGATAAATCATCGAGAGATAAAACTTTTGGAACCGATTTTTAGCAGATTTCCAAATGTCGGAGTTTTTAGGCAAAAGATTGAAAGGGAATTTTCCTTGAAAGGTCCTCATTCTGTGATTTCACCGGACTTTATGGGTGCTGTGATCTACAAAATGATAAATCATCAAGAAATAAAGCTTTTGGAAACCATTTTTTTTCAGCAGAATTCCAAATGTCGGAGTTTTTAGGCAAGACATCGAAAGGGAATTTTCTATGGAGCAAAGGGAATTTTAATTGACAAATCCTCATTCTATGATTTCACCTGAATTTATGGGTGTTGTGAACTACAAAATGATAAATCTTCAAGAAATAAAGATTTTGGAACGCATTTTCTCAGCAGATTTCCAAATGTCGGAGTTTTTGGGCAAAACATCGAAAGGGAATTTTCTATGATGCAAAAGCAAATTTTCTTTGAAAAATCCTTATTCTGTGATTTCGCCGGACATTATGGGTGTTGTGATCAATAAAATCATAAATCATACACAAATAAATCTTTTGGATCCCATTTTTCCGAGCAGATTTCCAAATGTCGGAGTTTTTTTTTTTTAGGGTTTAGGGTTTAGGGTTTATGGTTTTAGGGTTTAGGGTTTAGGGGGTTTAGGGTTGACCTGAATTTATGGGTGCAGTGATCTACAAAAGGATAAATTGTCAAGAGATAAAACTTTTGGAACCCATCTTTCACAGCAGATTTCCAAACGTCGGAGTTTTTTAGGCAAAACATCGAAAGGGAATTTACTATGGAGCAAAAGGGAATTTTCCTTGGCAAATGCTCATTCTGTGATTTTATCTGACTTTATGGGTACTTTGATTTACGAAATCATAAATTGTACAGAAATATGGCCTTTGGAAACCATTTTTTGAAGCAGATTTCTAAATGTCGGAGTTTTTTAGGCAAAACATCGAAAGGGAATTTTCTATGGAGGAAAATGAAATTTTTTTTGACAAATCCTCATTCCAAGATTTGACCTGACTTTATGGGTGCAGTCATCTATAAAATGATGAATCGTCAAGAAATAAAGCTCTTGGAACCCATTTTTCCAAAGCAGATTTCCAAATGTCGGAGTTTTTAGGCAAAACATCGAAAGGGAATTTTCTTTGAAAAGTCCTCATTCTATGATTTTACCTGACTTTATGCATGTTATGATCTACAAAATCATAAATTGTACAGAAATAAGGCTTTTGGAACCTATTTTTCGGAGAAAATTTCCAAATGTCGGAGTTTTTAGGCAAAACATCGAAAGGAAATTATCTATGAAGCAAAAGGAATTTTCTTTGAAAAAGTCCTCATTTTTTGATTTCACCGGACTTTATAGGTGTTGTGATCAATAAAATCATAAATCGTACATAAATAAATCTTTTGGAACCCATTTTTCCGAGCAGATTTCCAAATGTCGGAGTTTTTAGGGTTTAGGGTTTAGGGTTTTAGGGTTTAGGGTTTAGGGTTTAGGGTTGACCTGAATTTAGGGTTTAGGGTTTTTAAGGGTTTAGGGTTTTTAGGATTAGGTTTAGGGTTGACCTGAATTTATGGGTGCAAAGTGATCTACAAAATGATAAATCATCAAGAGATAAAACTTTTGGAACCCATTTTTCACAGCAGATTTCCAAATGTCGGAGTTTTTAGGCAAAAGATCGAAAGGGAATTTTCCTTGAAAAGTCCTCATTCTGTGATTTCACCGGACTTTATGGGTGCTTTGATCTACAAAATGATAAATCGTCAAGAAATAAAACTTTTGGAACGAATTTTTCTCAGTAGATTTCCAAATGTCGGAGTTTTTAGGCAAAACATCTAAAGGGAATTTTCTATGATGCAAAAGAGAATTTTCTTTGAAAAATCCTTATTCTGTGATTTCGCCGGACATTATGGGTGTTGTGATCAATAAAATCATAAATCATACACAAATAAATCTTTTGGATCCCATTTTTTTCCGAGTTTTTTAGTTTTTTCAAAGGGTTTCGGAGTTTTTTAGGGTTTAGGGTTTAGGGTTGACCTGAATTTATGGGTGCAATGATCTACAAAATGATAAATCATCGAGAGATAAAACTTTTGGAACCGATTTTTCACAGCAGATTTCCAAATGTCGGAGTTTTTTAGGCAAAAGATTGAAAGGGAATTTTCCGTGAAAGGTCCTCATTCTGTGATTTCACCGGACTTTATGGGTGCTGTGATCTACAAAATGATAAATCATCAAGAAATAAAGCTTTTGGAAACCATTTTTTTCAGCGAGAATTCCAAATGTCGGAGTTTTTAGGCAAGACATCGAAAGGGAATTTTCTATGGAGCAAAAGGGAATTTTAATTGACAAATCCTCATTCTATGATTTCACCTGAATTTATGGGTGTTGTGAACTACAAAATGATAAATCTTCAAGAAATAAAGATTTTGGAACGCATTTTCTCAAAGCAGATTTCCAAATGTCGGAGTTTTTTGGGCAAAACATCGAAAGGGAATTTTCTATGATGCAAAAGCAAATTTTCTTTGAAAAATCCTTATTCGTGATTTCGCCGGACATTATGGGTGTTGTGATCAATAAAATCATAAATCATACAGAAATAAATCTTTTGGATCCCATTTTCCGAGCAGATTTCCAAATGTCGGAGTTTTTTTTTTAGGGTTTAGGGTTTAGGGTTTATGGTTTTAGGGTTTAGGGTTTAGGGTTTAGGGTTTAGGGTTGACCTGAATTTATGGGTGCAAAGTGATCTACAAAATGATAAATTGTCAAGAGATAAAAATTTTGGAACCCATCTTTTTGCAGATTTCCAAACGTCGGAGTTTTTAGGCAAAACATCGAAAGGGAATTTACTATGGAGCAAAAGGGAATTTTCCTTGGCAAATGCTCATTCTGTGATTTTATCGACTTTATGGGTACTTTGATTTACGAAATCATAAATTGTACAGAAATAAAATGGCCTTTGGAAACCATTTTTTGAAGCAGATTTCTAAATGTCGGAGTTTTTTAGGCAAAACATCGAAAGGGAATTTTCTATGGAGGAAAATGAAATTTTTTTGACAAATCCTCATTCCAAGATTTGACCGACTTTATGGGTGAGTCATCTATAAAATGATGAATCGTCAAGAAATAAAGCTCTTGGAACCCATTTTTCCAGCAGAATTCCAAATGTCGGAGTTTTTAGGCAAAACATCGAAAGGGAATTTTCTTTGAAAAGTCCTCATTCTATGATTTTACCTGACTTTATGCATGTTATGATCTACAAAATCATGAATTGTACAGAAATAAGGCTTTTGGAACCTATTTTCGGAGAAAATTTCCAAATGTCGGAGTTTTTAGGCAAAACAACGAAAGGAAATTATCTATGAAGCAAAAGGAATTTTCTTTCAAAAGTCCTCATTTTTTGATTTCACCGGACTTTTTATGGGTGTTGTGATCAATAAAATCATAAATCGTGCATAAATAAAGCTTTGGAACCTATTTTTCCGAGCAGATTTCCAAATGTCGGAGTTTTTTTTAGGGTTTAGGGTTTAGGGTTTTAGGGTTTAGGGTTTAGGGTTTAGGGTTGACCTGAATTTAGGGTTTAGGGTTTTTAAGGGTTTAGGGTTTTTAAGGATTAGGTTTAGGGTTGACCTGAATTTATGGGTGCAAAGTGATCTACAAAATGATAAATCGTCAAGAGATAAAACTTTTGGAACCCATTTTTCACAGCAGATTTCCAAATGTCGGAGTTTTTAGGCAAAAGATCGAAAGGGAATTTTCCTTGAAAAGTCCTCATTCTGTGATTTCACCGGACTTTATGGGTGCTTTGATCTACAAAATGATAAATCGTCAAGAAATAAAACTTTTGGAACGAATTTTTCTCAGTAGATTTCCAAATGTCGGAGTGTTTTAGGCAAAACATCTAAAGGGAATTTTCTATGATGCAAAAGAGAATTTTCTTTGAAAAATCCTTATTCTGTGATTTCGCCGGACATTATGGGTGTTGTGATCAATAAAATCATAAATCATACACAAATAAATCTTTTGGATCCCATTTTTCCGAGTAGATTTCCAAATGTCGGAGTTTTTTAGGGTTTTGGGTTTAGGTTTTTTTAGGGTTTAGGGTTTTTTTAGGGTTTAGGGTTTAGGGTTGACCTGAATTTATGGGTGCAATGATCTACAAAATGATAAATCATCGAGAGATAAAACTTTTGGAACCGATTTTTCAAAGCAGATTTCCAAATGTCGGAGTTTTTAGGCAAAAGATTGAAAGGGAATTTTCCTTGAAAGTCCTCATTCTGTGATTTCACCGGACTTTATGGGTGCTGTGATCTACAAAATGATAAATCATCAAGAAATAAAACTTTTGGAAACCATTTTTTCAGCAGAATTTCCAAATGTCGGAGTTTTTAGGCAAAACATCAAAGGGAATTTTCTATGGAGCAAAAGGGAATTTTAATTGACAAATCCTCATTCTATGATTTCACCTGAATTTATGGGTCTTTGTGAACTACAAAATGATAAATCTTCAAGAAATAAAGCTTTTGGAACGCATTTTTTCAGCAGATTTCCAAATGTCGGAGTTTTTGGGCAAAACATCGAAAGGGAATTTTCTATGATGCAAAAGCAAATTTTCTTTGAAAAATCCTTATTCTCGTGATTTTCGCCGGACATTATGGGTGTTGTGATCAATAAAATCATAAATCATACATAAATAAATCTTTTGGATCCCATTTTTCGAGCGGATTTCCAAATGTCGGAGTTTTCCAAATGTTTCGGAGTTTTTTAGGGTTTAGGGTTTTAGGGTTTAGGGTTTTAGGGTTTAGGGTTTAGGGTTTAGGGTTGACCTGAATTTATGGGTGCAGTGATCTACAAAATGATAAATTGTCAAGAGATAAAATTTTGGAACCCATCTTTCATAGCAGATTTCCAAATGTCGGAGTTTTTAGGCAAAACATCGAAAGGGAATTTACTATGGAGCAAAAGGGAATTTTCCTTGGCAAATGCTCATTCTGTGATTTTATCTGACTTTATGGGTACTTTGATCTACGAAATCATAAATTGTACAGAAATATGGCCTTTGGAAACCATTTTTTGAAGCAAAACATCGAAAGATTTCTAAATGTCGGAGTTTTTTAGGCAAAACATCGAAAGGGAATTTTCTATGGAGGAAAATGAAATTTTTTTGACAAATCCTCATTCCAAGATTTGACCGACTTTATGGGTGGGTTTAGGGTCATCTATAAAATGATGAATCGTCAAGAAATAAAGCTCTTGGAACCCATTTTTCCCAGCAGAATTCCAAATGTCGGAGTTTTTAGGCAAAACATCGAAAGGGAATTTTCTTTGAAAAGTCCTCATTCTATGATTTTACCTGACTTTATGCATGTTATGATCTACAAAATCATAATTGTACAAGAAATAAGGCTTTGGAACCTATTTTTCGGAGAAAATTTCCAAATGTCGGAGTTTTTAGGCAAAACATCGAAAGGAAATTATCTATGAAGCAAAAGGAATTTTCTTTCAAAAGTCCTCATTTTTTGATTTCACCGGACTTTATAGGTGTTGTGATCAATAAAATCATAAATCGTGCATAAATAAAGCTTTGGAACCTATTTTTCCGAGCAGATTTCCAAATGTTTTAGGGTTTAGGGTTTAGGGTTTTTTAGGGTTTAGGGTTTAGGGTTTAGGGTTTAGGGTTTAGGGTTTAGGGGGAATTTAGGGTTTAGGGTTTTTAAGGGTTTAGGGTTTTTAAGGTTTAGGTTTAGGGTTGACCTGAATTTATGGGTGCAGTGATCTACAAAATGATAAATCATCAAGAGATAAAACTTTTGGAACCCATTTTTCACAGTAGATTTCCAAATGTCGGAGTTTTTTAGGCAAAAGATCGAAAGGGAATTTTCCTTGAAAAGTCCTCATTCTGTGATTTCACCGGACTTTATGGGTGCTTTGATCTACAAAATGATAAATCGTCAAGAAATAAAACTTTTGGAACGAATTTTTCTTAGTAGATTTCCAAATGTCGGAGTGTTTTAGGCAAAACATCTAAAGGGAATTTTCTATGATGCAAAAGAGAATTTTCTTTGAAAAATCCTTATTCTGTGATTTCGCCGGACATTATGGGTGTTGTGATCAATAAAATCATAAATCATACACAAATAAATCTTTTGGATCCCATTTTTCCGAGTAGATTTCCAAATGTCGGAGTTTTTAGGGTTTTGGGTTTTTTTAGGGTTTAGGGTTTAGGGTTTAGGGACCTGAATTTATGGGTGCAATGATCTACAAAATGATAAATCATCGAGAGATAAAACTTTTGGAACCGATTTTTCACAGCAGATTTCCAAATGTCGGAGTTTTTAGGCAAAAGATCGAAAGGGAATTTTCCTTGAAAAGTCCTCATTCGTGATTTCACCGGACTTTATGGGTGCTTTGTGATCTACAAAATGATAAATCGTCAAGAAATAAAACTTTTGGAAGGAATTTTTCTCAGCAGATTTCCAAATGTCGGAGTTTTTAGGCAAAACATCTAAAGGGAATTTTCTATGATGCAAAAGAGAATTTTCTTTGAAAAATCCTTATTCGTGATTTCGCCGGACATTATGGGTGTTGTGATCAATAAAATCATAAATCGTACATAAATAAATCTTTTGGGTCCCATTTTTCCGAGCAGATTTCCAAATGTCGAGTTTTTAGGGATTTTTGGGTTTTTTAGGGTTTAGGGTTTAGGGTTTAGGGTTGACTTGAATTTATGGGTGCAGTGATCTACAAAATGATAAATCATCGAGAGATAAAACTTTTGGAACCGATTTTTCAGAGATTTCCAAATGTCGGAGTTTTTTAGGCAAAACATCCAAAGGGAATTTTCTATCGAGGAAAAGGGAATTTTCTTTGACTAATCCTCATTCTATGATTTGACCTGACTTTATGGGTGCAGTGATCTACAAAATGATAAATCATCAAGAAATAAAGCTTTTGGAACCCTTTTTTTTTTTTTTTCAGCGAGAATTCCAAATGTCGGAGTTTTTAGGCAAAACATCAAAAGTGAATTTTCTATGGAGCAAAAGGGAATTTTAATTGACAAATCCTCATTCTATGATTTCACTTGAATTTATGGGTGCTGTGAACTACAAAATGATAAATCTTCAAGAAATAAAGCTTTTGGAACCCATTTTTCCTAGCATATTTCCAAATGTCGGAGTTTTTAGGCAAAACATCGAAAGGGAATTTTCTATGATGCAAAAGGGAATTTTCTTTGAAAAATCCTTATTCTGTGATTTCGCCGGACATTATGGGTGTTGTGATCAATAAAATCATAAATCATACATAAATAAATCTTTTGGATCCCATTTTTCCGAGCGGATTTCCAAATGTCGGAGTTTTTTAGGGTTTAGGGTTTAGGGTTTAGGGTTTTAGGGTTTAGGGTTTAGGGTTTAGGGTTTAGGGTTGACCTGAATTTATGGGTGCAGTGATCTACAAAATGATAAATTGTTAAGAGATAAAAATTTTGGAACCCATCTTTCACAAATGATTTCCAAACGTCGGAGTTTTTAGGCAAAACATCGAAAGGGAATTTACTATGGAGCAAAAGGGAATTTTCCTTGGCAAATGCTCATTCTGTGATTTTATCTGAGTTTTTATGGGTGCTTTGATCTACGAAATAATAAATTGTACAGAAATATGGCCTTTGGAAACCATTTTTTGAAGCGAGATTTCTAAATGTCGGAGTTTTTAGGCAAAACATCGAAAGGGAATTTTCTATGGAGGAAAATGAAATTTTTTTTGACAAATCCTCATTCCAAGATTTGACCTGACTTTATGGGTGCAGTCATCTATAAAATGATGAATCGTCAAGAAATAAAGCTCTTGGAACCCATTTTTCCCAGCAGAATTCCAAATGTCGGAGTTTTTAGGCAAAACATCGAAAGGGAATTTTCTTTGAAAAGTCCTCATTCTATGATTTTACTTGACTTTATGCATGCTATGATCTACAAAATCATAAATTGTACAGAAATAAGGCTTTCGAAACCTATTTTTCGGAGAAAATTTCCAAATGTCGGAGTTTTTAGGCAAAACAACGAAAGGAAATTATCTATGAAGCAAAAGGGAATTTTCTTTCAAAAGTCCTCATTTTTTGATTTCACCGGACTTTATAGGTGCTGTGATCAATAAAATCATAAATCATACATAAATAAAGATTTCGGAACCTATTTTTCCGAGCAGATTTCCAAATGTCGGAGTTTTTTAGGGTTTACGGTTTAGGGTTTTAGGGTTAAGGGTTTAGGGTTTAGGGTTTTAGGCTTTAGGGTTTAGGGTTTAGGGTTTAGGGTTTAGGGTTGACCTGAATTTATGGGTGCAGTGATCTACAAAATGATAAATCGTCAAGAGATAAAACTTTTGGAACCCATTTTTCACAGCAGATTTCCAAATGTCGGAGTTTTTTAGGCAAAAGATCGAAAGGGAATTTTCCTTGAAAAGTCCTCATTCTGTGATTTCACCGGACTTTATGGGTGCTGTGATCTACAAAATGATAAATCGTCAAGAAATAAAACTTTTGGAACGAATTTTTCTCAGCAGATTTCCAAATGTCGGAGTTTTTTAGGCAAAACATCTAAAGGGAATTTTCTATGATGCAAAAGAGAATTTTCTTTGAAAAATCCTTATTCTGTGATTTCGCCGGACATTATGGGTGTTGTGATCAATAAAATCATAAATCGTACATAAATAAATCTTTTGGTCCCATTTTTCCGAGCAGATTTCCAAATGTCGGAGTTTTTAGGGTTTAGGGTTTAGGGTTTTTTTAGGGTTTAGGGTTTAGGGTTTAGGGTTTAGGGTTTAGGGTTTAGGGTTGACCTGAATTTATGGGTGTTTAGGGTTGACCTGAATTTAGTGATCTACAAAATGATAAATCATCGAGAGATAAAACTTTTGGAACCGATTTTTCACAGCAGATTTCCAAATGTCGGAGTTTTTAGGCAAAAGATGAAAGGGAATTTTCCTTGAAAAGTCCTCATTCTGTGATTTCACCGGACTTTATGGGTGCTGTGATTTTCAAAATGATAAATCGTCAAGAAATAAAACTTTTGGAACGAATTTTTCCCAGCAGATTTCCAAATGTCGGAGTTTTTTAGGCAAAACATCTGAAGGGAATTTTCTATGATGCAAAAGAGAATTTTCTTTGAAAAATCCTTATTCTGTGATTTCGCCGGACATTATGGGTGTTGTGATCAATAAAATCATAAATCGTACATAAATAAATCTTTTGGATCCCATTTTTCCGAGCAGATTTCCAAATGTCGGAGTTTTTAGGGTTTAGGGTTTAGGGTTTTTGGGTTTAGGGTTTTAGGGTTTAGGGTTTAGGGTTTAGGGTTTAGGGTTTAGGGTTGACCTGAATTTATGGGTGCAAAGTGATCTACAAAATGATAAATCATCAAGAGATAAAACTTTTGGAACCGATTTTTCACAACAGATTTCCAAATGTTGGAGTTTTTAGGCAAAAGATCGAAACGGAATTTTCCTTGAAAAGTCCTCATTCTGTGATTTCACCGGACTTTACGGGTGCTGTGATCTACAAAATGATAAATCCTCAAGAAATAAAACTTTTGGAACGAATTTTTCTCAGCAGATTTCCAAATGTCGGCATTTTTTAGGCAAAACATCGAAAGGTAATTTTCTATCGAGGAAAAGGAATTTTCTTTGACAAATCCACATTCTATGATTTGACCTGATTTTATGGGTGTTGTGATTTACAAAATGATAAATCATCAAGAAATAAAGCTTTTGGAAACCATTTTTTTTTAAGCAGAATTCCAAATGTCGGAGTTTTTTAGGCAAAACATCGGGAGGGAATTTTCTATCGAGGAAAAGGGAATTTTCTTTGACAAATCCACATTCTATGATTTGACCTGATTTTATGGGTGCAGTGATTTACAAAATGATAAATCATCAAGAAATAAAGCTTTTGGAACCATTTTTCCAAGCGAGAATTCCAAATGTCGGAGTTTTTAGGCAAAACATCGAAAGGGAATTTTCTATGGAGGAAAATGAAATTTTCTTTGACAAATCCTCATTCCAAGATTTGACCCGACTTTATGGGTGTCATCTATAAAATGATGAATCGTCAAGAAATAAAGCTCTTGGAACCCATTTTTCCCAGCAGAATTCAAAATGTCGGAGTTTTTTAGGCAAAACATCGAAAGGGAATTTTCTTTGAAAACTCCTCATTCTATGATTTTACCTGACTTTATGCATGCTATGATCTACAAAATCATAAATTGTACAGAAATAAGGCTTTTGGAACCTATTTTTTCGAGAAAATTTCCAAATGTCGGAGTTTTTTAGGCAAAACATCGAAAGGAAATTATCTATGAAGCAAAAGGGAATTTTCTTTGAAAAGTCCTCATTTTTTGATTTCACCGGACTTTATAGGTGTTGTGATCAATAAAATCATAAATCATACATAAATAAAATCTTTTGGATCCCATTTTTCCGAGCAGATTTCCAAATGTCGGAGTTTTTAGGGTTTAGGGTTTAGGGGGTTTAGGGTTTAGGGTTTAGGGTTTAGGGTTTAGGGTTTAGGGTTTAGGGTTTAGGGTTGACCTGAATTTATGGGTGCAAAGTGATCTACAAAATGATAAATCATCAAGAGATAAAACTTTGGAACCGATTTTCACAGCAGATTTCCAAATGTGGGAGTTTTTTAGGCAAAAGATCGAAAGGGAATTTTCCTTGAAAAGTCCTCATTCTGTGATTTCACCGGACTTTATGGGTGCTTTGTGATCTACAAAATGATAAATCGTCAAGAAATAAAACTTTTGGAACGAATTTTTCTCTCAGATTTCCAAATGTCGGAGTTTTTAGGCAAAACATCTAAAGGGAATTTTCTATGATGCAAAAGAGAATTTTCTTTGAAAAATCCTTATTCTGTGATTTCGCCGGACATTATGGGTGTTGTGATCAATAAAATCATAAATCGTACATAAATAAATCTTTTGGATCCCATTTTTCCGAGCAGATTTCCAAATGTCGGAGTTTTTTAGGGTTTAGGGTTTAGGGTTTTAGGGTTTAGGGTTTAGGGTTTAGGGTTTAGGGTTTAGGGTTTAGGGTTTAGGGTTGACCTGAATTTATGGGTGCAGTGATCTACAAAATGATAAATCATCAAGAGATAAAACTTTTGGAACCCATTTTTCACTTTAGCAAAATGATTTCCAAATGTCGGAGTTTTTAGGCAAAAGATCGAAAGGGAATTTTCCTTGAAATGTCCTCATTCTGTGATTTCACCGGACTTTATGGGTGCTGTGATCTACAAAATGATAAATCGTCACGAAATAAAGCTTTTGGAACGAATTTTTCTCAGCAGATTTCCAAATGTCGGAGTTTTTTAGGCAAAACATCGAAAGGGAATTTTCTATGATGCAAAAGCAAATTTTCTTTGAAAAATCCTTATTCTGTGATTTCGCCGGACATTATGGGTGTTGTGATCAATAAAATCATAAATCGTACATAAATAAATCTTTTGGATCCCATTTTTCCGAGCAGATTTCCAAATGTCGGAGTTTTTTTTAGGGTTTAGGGTTTTTTTAGGGTTTTAGGGTTTAGGGTTTAGGGTTTAGGGTTTAGGGTTTAGGGTTGACCTGAATTTATGGGTGCAAAGTGATCTACAAAATGATAAATCATCAAGAGATAAAACTTTTGGAACCCATTTTTCACAGCAGATTTCCAAATGTCGGAGTTTTTAGGCAAAAGATCGAAAGGGAATTTTCCTTGAAAGTCCTCATTCTGTGATTTCACCGGACTTTATGGGTGCTGTGATCTACAAAATGATAAATCGTCAAGAAATAAAACTTTTGGAACGAATTTTTCTCAGCAGATTTCCAAATGTCGGAGTTTTTAGGCAAAACATCGAAAGGAATTTTCTATGATGCAAAAGCAAATTTTCTTTGAAAAATCCTTATTCTGTGATTTCGCCGGACATTATGGGTGTTGTGATCAATAAAATCATAAATCCTACACAAATAAATCTTTTGGATCCCATTTTTCTGAGCGGATTTCCAAATGTCGGAGTATTTTAGGGTTTAGGGTTTAGAGTTTTAGGGTTTAGGGTTTTACGGTTTAGGGTTTAGGGTTTAGGGTTTAGGGTTTAGGGTTGACCTGAATTTATGGGTGCAGTGATCTACAAAATGATAAATCATCAAGAGATAAAACTTTTGGAACCGATTTTTCACAGCAGATTTCCAAATGTCGGAGTTTTTTAGGCAAAAGATCGAAAGGAATTTTCTATGAGGAAAAAAGTCCTCATTCTATGATTTGACCGGATTTTATGGGTGCTGTGATTTACAAAATGATAAATCATCAAGAAATAAAACTTTTGGAAACCATTTTTTTAAGCAGATTTCCAAATGTCGGAGTTTTTAGGCAAAACATCTAAAGGGAATTTTCTATGAGGAAAAGGAATTTTCTTTGACAAATCCACATTCTATGATTTGACCTGATTTTATGGGTGTTGTGATTTACAAAATGATAAATCATCAAGAAATAAAGCTTTTGGAAACCATTTTTTTAAGCGAGATTTCCAAATGTCGGAGTTTTTAGGCAAAACATCGGGAGGGAATTTTTATCGAGGAAAAGGGAATTTTCTTTGACAAATCCACATTCTATGATTTGACCTGATTTTATGGGTGCAGTGATTTACAAAATGATAAATCATCAAGAAATAAAGCTTTTGGAAACCATTTTTTTTTAAGCAGAATTCCAAATGTCGGAGTTTTTTAGGCAAAACATCGAAAGGGAATTTTCTATGGAGGAAAATGAAATTTTCTTTGACAAATCCTCATTCCAAGATTTGACCTGACTTTATGGGTGCAGTCATCTATAAAATGATGAATCGTCAAGAAATAAAGCTCTTGGAACGATTTTTTCCAAAGAGAATTCAAAATGTCGGAGTTTTTAGGCAAAACATCGAAAGGGAATTTTCTTTGAAAACTCCTCATTCTATGATTTTACCTGACTTTATGAATGCTATGATCTACGAAATCATAAAAATTGTACAGAAATAAGGCTTTTGGAACCTATTTTTCGAGAAAATTTCCAAATGTCGGAGTTTTTTAGGCAAAACAACGAAAGGAAATTATCTATGAAGCAAAAAGGAATTTTCTTTCAAAAGTCCTCATTTTTTTGATTTCACCGGACTTTATAGGTGCTGTGATCAATAAAATCATAAATCATACATAAATAAAGATTTCGGAACCTATTTTTCCGAGCAGATTTCCAAATGTCGGAGTTTTTAGGGTTTAGGGTTTAGGGTTTAGGGTTTAGGGTTTAGGGTTTTAGGGTTTAGGGTTTAGTGTTTAGGGTTTAGGGTTTAGGGTTGACCTGAATTTATGGGTGCAGTGATCTACAAAATGATAAATCGTCAAGAGATAAAACTTTTGGAACCGATTTTTCACAGCAGATTTCCAAATGTGGGAGGTTTTTAGGCAAAAGATCGAAAGGGAATTTTCCTTGAAAAGTCCTCATTCTGTGATTTCACCGGACTTTATGGGTGCTGTGATCAACAAAATGATAAAT
This sequence comes from Eucalyptus sideroxylon, assembly GCA_014182405.2. Classification (NCBI taxonomy): domain Eukaryota; kingdom Viridiplantae; phylum Streptophyta; class Magnoliopsida; order Myrtales; family Myrtaceae; genus Eucalyptus; species Eucalyptus sideroxylon. Next base: position 36,521,373 of record CM024550.2, on the reverse strand, counting down.
CGTCAAGAAATAAAACTTTTGGAACGAATTTTTCTGAAAAGTAGATTTCCAAATGTCGGTTTTTTAGGCAAAACATCTAAAGGGAATTTTCTATGATGCAAAAGAGAATTTTCTTTGAAAAATCCTTATTTCGTGATTTCGCCGGACATTATGGGTGTTGTGATCAATAAAATCATAAATCGTACATAAATAAATCTTTTGGATCCCATTTTTCCGAGCAGATTTCCAAATGTCGGAGTTTTTTAGGGTTTGGGTTTAGGGTTTTAGGGTTTAGGGTTTTAGGGTTTTGGGTTTAGGGTTTAGGGTTTAGGGTTTAGGGTTGACCTGAATTTATGGGTGCAGTGATCTACAAAATGATAAATCATCAAGAGATAAAACTTTTGGAACCGATTTTTCACAAAAGCAGATTTCCAAATGTGGGAGTTTTTAGGCAAAAGATCGAAAGGGAATTTTCCTTGAAAAGTCCTCATTCTGTGATTTCACCGGACTTTATGGGTGCTTTGTGATCTACAAAATGATAAATCATCAAGAAATAAAACTTTTGGAACGAATTTTTTCAGCAGATTTCCAAATGTCGGAGTTTTTTAGGCAAAACATCTAAAGGGAATTTTCTATGATGCAAAAGAGAATTTTCTTTGAAAAATCCTTATTCTGTGATTTCGCCGGACATTATGGGTGTTGTGATCAATAAAATGATAAATCGTACATAAATAAATCTTTTGGATCCCATTTTTCCGAGCAGATTTCCAAATGTCGGAGTTTTTAGGGTTTTGGGTTTAGGGTTTTAGGGTTTAGGGTTTTAGGGTTTAGGGTTTAGGGTTTAGGGTTTAGGGTTTAGGGTTGACCTGAATTTATGGGTGCACTGATCTACAAAATGATAAATCATCAAGAGATAAAACTTTTGGAACCGATTTTTCACAAAGCAGATTTCCAAATGTCGGAGTTTTTTAGGCAAAAGATCGAAAGGGAATTTTCCTTGAAAAGTCCTCATTCTGTGATTTCACCGGACTTTATGGGTGCTGTGATCTACAAAATGATAAATCCTCAAGAAATAAAACTTTTGGAACGAATTTTTCTCAGCAGATTTCCAAATGTCGGCATTTTTTAGGCAAAACATCGAAAGGTAATTTTCTATCGAGGAAAAGGGAATTTTCTTTGACAAATCCACATTCTATGATTTGACCTGATTTTATGGGTGCAGTGATTTACAAAATGATAAATCATCAAGAAATAAAGCTTTTGGAAACCATTTTTTTTAGAGATTTCCAAATGTCGGAGTTTTTTTTTAGGCAAAACATCAAAAGGGAATTTTCTATGGAGCAAAAGGCAATTTTAATTGACAAATCCTCATTCTATGATTTCACCTGAATTTATGGGTGGTGTGAACTACAAAATGATAAATCATCAAGAAATAAAGCTTTTGGAAACCATTTTTCTCTTGAAAAGTCCTCAGATTTCCAAATGTCGGAGTTTTTTAGGCAAAACATCGAAAGGAATTTTCTATGATGCAAAAGCAAATTTTCTTTGAAAAATCCTTATTCTGTGATTTCGCCGGACATTATGGGTGTTGTGATCAATAAAAAGATAAATCGTACATAAATAAATCTTTTGGATCCCATTTTTCCGAGCAGATTTCCAAAATGTCGGAGTTTTTTTTAGGGTTTAGGGTTTAGGGTTTAGGGTTTAGGGTTTTAGGGTTTAGGGTTTAGGGTTTAGGGTTTAGGGTTTAGGGTTGACCTGAATTTATGGGTGCAAAGTGATCTACAAAATGATAAATCATCGAGAGATAAAACTTTTGGAACCCGATTTTTCACAAAGCAGATTTCCAAATGTCGGAGTTTTTAGGCAAAAGATCGAAAGGGAATTTTCCTTGAAAAGTCCTCATTCTGTGATTTCACCGGACTTTATGGGTGCTGTGATCTACAAAATGATAAATCGTCAAGAAATAAAACTTTTGGAACGAATTTTTCTCAGCAGATTTCCAAATGTCGGAGTTTTTTAGGCAAAACATCTAAAGGGAATTTTCTATGATGCAAAAGAGAATTTTCTTTGAAAAATCCTTATTCTGTGATTTCGCCGGACATTATGGGTGTTGTGATCAATAAAATGATAAATCGTACATAAATAAATCTTTTGGATCCCATTTTTCCGAGCGATTTCCAAATGTCGGAGTTTTTTAGGGTTTAGGGTTTAGGGTTTTGGGTTTAGGGTTTTAGGGTTTAGGGTTTAGGGTTTAGGGTTTAGGGTTTAGGGTTGACCTGAATTTATGGGTGCAAAGTGATCTACAAAATGATAAATCATCAAGAGATAAAACTTTTGGAACCGATTTTTCACAGCAGATTTCCAAATGTCGGAGTTTTTTAGGCAAAAGATCGAAAGGGAATTTTCCTTGAAAAGTCCTCATTCTGTGATGTCACCGGACTTTACGGGTGCTGTGATCTACAAAATGATAAATCCCCAAGAAATAAAACTTTTGGAACGAATTTTTCTCAGCAGATTTCCAAATGTCGGAATTTTTTAGGCAAAACATCGAAAGGTAATTTTCTATGATGAAAAGAGAATTTTCTTTGAAAATCCCATTCTATGATTTGACCTGATTTTATGGGTGTTGTGATCAATAAAATGATAAATCATACATAAATAAATCTTTTGGATCCCATTTTTCCGAGCAGATTTCCAAATGTCGGAGTTTTTAGGGTTTTGGGTTTAGGGTTTTAGGGTTTAGGTTTTTTTAGGGTTTAGGGTTTAGGGTTTAGGGTTAGGGTTTGGGGTTGACCTGAATTTATTCTATGGGATTTGATTTTAGTGATCTACAAAATGATAAATCATCAAGAAATAAAACTTTTGGAAACCATTTTTTTCAGCAGATTTCCAAATGTCGGAGTTTTTAGGCAAAAGATCGAAAGGGAATTTTCCTTGAAAAGTCCTCATTCCAAGATTTCACCGGACTTTATGGGTGCTTGTGATCTACAAAATGATAAATCGTCAAGAAATAAAACTTTGGAACGAATTTTTCTCAGCAGATTTCCAAATGTCGGAGTTTTTAGGCAAAACATCTAAAGGGAATTTTCTATGATGCAAAAGAGAATTTTCTTTGAAAAATCCTTATTCGTGATTTCGCCGGACATTATGGGTGTTGTGATCAATAAAATGATAAATCGTACATAAATAAATCTTTTGGATCCCATTTTTCCGAGCAGATTTCCAAATGTCGGAGTTTTTAGGGTTTTGGGTTTAGGGTTTTAGGGTTTAGGGTTTTAGGGTTTAGGGTTTAGGGTTTAGGGTTTAGGGTTTAGGGTTGACCTGAATTTATGGGTGCAAAGTGATCTACAAAATGATAAATCATCAAGAGATAAAACTTTTGGAACCGATTTTTCACAGCAGATTTCCAAATGTCGGAGTTTTTAGGCAAAAGATCGAAAGGGAATTTTCCTTGAAAAGTCCTCATTCTGTGATTTCACCGGACTTTATGGGTGCTGTGATCTACAAAATGATAAATCCTCAAGAAATAAAACTTTTGGAACGAATTTTTCTCAGCAGATTTCCAAATGTCGGAGTTTTTTAGGCAAAACATCTAAAGGGAATTTTCTATGATGCAAAAGAGAATTTTCTTTGAAAAATCCTTATTCTGTGATTTCGCCGGACATTATGGGTGTTGTGATCAATAAAAAGATAAATCATACATAAATAAATCTTTTGGATCCCATTTTTCCGAGCGGATTTCCAAATGTCGGAGTTTTTAGGGTTTGGGTTTAGGGTTTTAGGGTTTAGGGTTTTAGGGTTTTAGGGTTTAGGGTTTAGGGTTTAGGGTTTAGGGTTTAGGGTTGACCTGAATTTATGGGTGCAGTGATCTACAAAATGATAAATCATCAAGAGATAAAACTTTTGGAACCGATTTTTCACAGCAGATTTCCAAATGTCGGAGTTTTTTAGGCAAAAGATCGAAAGGGAATTTTCCTTGAAAAGTCCTCATTCTGTGATTTCACCGGACTTTATGGGTGCTGTGATCTACAAAATGATAAATCGTCAAGAAATAAAACTTTTGGAACGAATTTTTCTCAGCAGATTTCCAAATGTCGGAGTTTTTTAGGCAAAACATCTAAAGGGAATTTTCTATGATGCAAAAGAGAATTTTCTTTGAAAAATCCTTATTCTGTGATTTCGCCGGACATTATGGGTGTTGTGATCAATAAAATGATAAATCGTACATAAATAAATCTTTTGGATCCCATTTTTCCGAGCAGATTTCCAAATGTCGGTTTTTTTTTTGGGGGTTTAGGGTTTAGGGTTTTAGGGTTTAGGGTTTTAGGTTTAGGGTTTAGGGTTTAGGGTTTAGGGGTTGACCTGAATTTATGGGTGCAATGATCTACAAAATGATAAATCATCAAGAGATAAAACTTTTGGAACCGATTTTTCACAGCAGATTTCCAAATGTCGGAGTTTTTAGGCAAAAGATCGAAAGGGAATTTTCCTTGAAAAGTCCTCATTCTGCGTGATTTCACCGGACTTTATGGGTGCTTTGTGATCTACAAAATGATAAATCCTCAAGAAATAAAACTTTTGGAACGAATTTTTTCAGAGATTTCCAAATGTCGGATTTTTTAGGCAAAACATCGAAAGGAATTTTCTATCGAGGAAAAGGGAATTTTCTTTGACAAATCCACATTCTATGATTTGACCTGATTTTATGGGTGTTGTGATTTACAAAATGATAAATCATCAAGAAATAAAGCTTTTGGAAACCATTTTTTTTTTCAGCAGAATTCCAAATGTCGGAGTTTTTTAGGCAAAACATCAAAAGGGAATTTTCTATGGAGCAAAAGGCAATTTTAATTGACAAATCCTCATTCTATGATTTCACCTGAATTTATGGGTGGTGTGAACTACAAAATGATAAATCATCAAGAAATAAAACTTTGGAAACCATTTTCTCAGCAGATTTCCAAATGTCGGAGTTTTTAGGCAAAACATCGAAAGGGAATTTTCTATGATGCAAAAGAGAATTTTCTTTGAAAAATCCTTATTCTGTGATTTCGCCGGACATTATGGGTGTTGTGATCAATAAAAAGATAAATCATACATAAATAAATCTTTTGGATCCCATTTTTCCGAGCAGATTTCCAAATGTCGGAGTTTTTTAGGGTTTTGGGTTTAGGGTTTTAGTGTTTAGGGTTTTAGGGTTTAGGGTTTAGGGTTTAGGGTTTAGGGTTTAGGGTTTGGGGTTGACCTGAATTTATGGGTGCAGTGATCTACAAAATGATAAATCATCGAGTGATAAAACTTTTGGAACCCGATTTTTCACGGAGTTTTTGAGATTTCCAAATGTCGGAGTTTTTAGGCAAAAGATCGAAAGGGAATTTTCCTTGAAAAGTCCTCATTCTGTGATTTCACCGGACTTTATGGGTGCTGTGATCTACAAAATGATAAATCGTCAAGAAATAAAACTTTTGGAACGAATTTTTCTCACAGATTTCCAAATGTCGGAGTTTTTAGGCAAAACATCTAAAGGGAATTTTCTATGATGCAAAAGAGAATTTTCTTTGAAAAATCCTTATTCTGTGATTTCGCCGGACATTATGGGTGTTGTGATCAATAAAATGATAAATCGTACATAAATAAATCTTTTGGATCCCATTTTTCCGAGCAGATTTCCAAATGTCGGAGTTTTTTAGGGTTTAGGGTTTAGGGTTTTTGGGTTTAGGGTTTTAGGGTTTAGGGTTTAGGGGTTTAGGGTTTAGGGTTTAGGGTTGACCTGAATTTATGGGTGCAAAGTGATCTACAAAATGATAAATCATCAAGAGATAAAACTTTTGGAACCGATTTTTCACAGCAGATTTCCAAATGTCGGAGTTTTTAGGCAAAAGATCGAAAGGGAATTTTCCTTGAAAAGTCCTCATTCTGCGATTTCACCGGACTTTATGGGTGCTGTGATCTACAAAATGATAAATCCTCAAGAAATAAAACTTTTGGAACGAATTTTTCTCAGAGATTTCCAAATGTCGGAATTTTTAGGCAAAACATCGAAAGGTAATTTTCTATGATGCAAAGAGAATTTTCTTTGAAAAATCCTTATTCTGTGATTTGACCGGACATTATGGGTGTTGTGATCAATAAAAGATAAATCATACATAAATAAATCTTTTGGATCCCATTTTTCCGAGCAGATTTCCAAATGTCGGAGTTTTTAGGGTTTTGGGTTTAGGGTTTTAGGGTTTAGGGTTTTGGTTTAGGGTTTAGGGTTTAGGGTTTAGGGTTTAGGGTTTGGGGTTGACCTGAATTTATGGGTGCAAAGTGATCTACAAAATGATAAATCATCGAGAGATAAAACTTTTGGAACCGATTTTTCACAAAGCAGATTTCCAAATGTCGGAGTTTTTAGGCAAAAGATCGAAAGGGAATTTTCCTTGAAAAGTCCTCATTGTGATTTCACCGGACTTTATGGGTGCTGTGATCTACAAAATGATAAATCGTCAAGAAATAAAACTTTTGGAACGAATTTTTCTCAGCAGATTTCCAAATGTCGGAGTTTTTTAGGCAAAACATCTAAAGGGAATTTTCTATGATGCAAAAGAGAATTTTCTTTGAAAAATCCTTATTCCGTGATTTCGCCGGACATTATGGGTGTTGTGATCAATAAAATGATAAATCGTACATAAATAAATCTTTTGGATCCCATTTTTCCGAGCAGATTTCCAAATGTCGGAGTTTTTTTTTTTAGGGTTTAGGGTTTAGGGTTTAGGGTTTTAGGGTTTAGGGTTTAGGGTTTAGGGTTTAGGGTTTAGGGTTGACCTGAATTTATGGGTGCAAAGTGATCTACAAAATGATAAATCATCAAGAGATAAAACTTTTGGAACCGATTTTTCACAAGGCAAAAGATCAGATTTCCAAATGTCGGAGTTTTTAGGCAAAAGATCGAAAGGGAATTTTCCTTGAAAAGTCCTCATTCTGTGATTTCACCGGACTTTATGGGTGCTGTGATCTACAAAATGATAAATCGTCAAGAAATAAAACTTTTGGAACGAATTTTTCTCAGCAGATTTCCAAATGTCGGAGTTTTTTAGGCAAAACATCTAAAGGGAATTTTCTATGATGCAAAAGAGAATTTTCTTTGAAAAATCCTTATTCTGTGATTTCGCCGGACATTATGGGTGTTGTGATCAATAAAAAGATAAATCATACATAAATAAATCTTTTGGATCCCATTTTTCCGAGCAGATTTCCAAATGTCGGAGTTTTTAGGGTTTTGGGTTTAGGGTTTTAGGGTTTAGGGTTTTAGGGTTTAGGGTTTAGGGTTTAGGGTTTAGGGTTTAGGGTTTGGGGTTGACCTGAATTTATGGGTGCGGTGATCTACAAAATGATAAATCATCAAGAGATAAAACTTTTGGAACCGATTTTTCAGCAGATTTCCAAATGTCGGAGTTTTTTAGGCAAAAGATCGAAAGGGAATTTTCCTTGAAAAGTCCTCATTCTGCGATTTCACCGGACTTTATGGGTGCTGTGATCTACAAAATGATAAATCCTCGAGAAATAAAACTTTCGGAACGAATTTTTTCAGCAGATTTCCAAATGTCGGAGTTTTTTAGGCAAAAGATCGAAAGGGAATTTTCCTTGAAAAGTCCTCATTCTGTGATTTCACCGGACTTTATGGGTCTTTGTGATCTACAAAATGATAAATCGTCAAGAAATAAACTTTTGGAACGAATTTTTTTCAAAGCATATTTCCAAATGTCGGAGTTTTTTTAGGCAAAACATCTAAAGGGAATTTTCTATGATGCAAAAGAGAATTTTCTTTGAAAAATCCTCATTCGTGATTTCACCGGACATTATGGGTGTTGTGATCAATAAAATGATAAATCGTACATAAATAAATCTTTTGGATCCCATTTTTCCGAGCAGATTTCCAAATGTCGGAGTTTTTTAGGCAAAACATTAAAGGGAATTTTCTTGGCAAAAGGAATTTTCTTTGAAAATCCACATTCTATGATTTGACCTGATTTTAGTGATCAATACAAAATGATAAATTATAAATAAATCTTTTAGGGTTTGTCGGAGTTTTTAGGTTTTGGGTTTAGGGTTTTAGGGTTTAGGGTTTAGGGAATTTTAGGGTTTAGGGTTTAGGGTTTGGGATTTGACCTGAATTTATGGGTGCAAAGTGATCTACAAAATGATAAATCATCAAGAGATAAAACTTTTGGAACCGATTTTCACAGCAGATTTCCAAATGTCGGAGTTTTTAGGCAAAAGATCGAAAGGGAATTTTCCTTGAAAAGTCCTCATTCTATGATTTCACCGGACTTTATGGGTCTTTGTGATCTACAAAATGATAAATCGTCAAGAAATAAAACTTTTGGAACGAATTTTTCTCAGCAGATTTCCAAATGTCGGAGTTTTTAGGCAAAACATCTAAAGGAATTTTCTATGATGCAAAAGAGAATTTTCTTTGAAAAATCCTTATTCTGTGATTTCGCCGGACATTATGGGTGTTGTGATCAATAAAAAGATAAATCGTACATAAATAAATCTTTTGGATCCCATTTTTCCGAGCAGATTTCCAAATGTCGGAGTTTTTTAGGGTTTTGGGTTTAGGGTTTTTTTAGGGTTTAGGGTTTTAGGGTTTAGGGTTTAGGGTTTAGGGTTTAGGGTTTGGGGTTGACCTGAATTTATGGGTGCAGTGATCTACAAAATGATAAATCATCGAGAGATAAAACTTTTGGAACCGATTTTTCACAGCAGATTTCCAAATGTCGGAGTTTTTAGGCAAAAGATCGAAAGGGAATTTTCCTTGAAAAGTCCTCATTCTGCGATTTCACCGGACTTTATGGGTGCTGTGATCTACAAAATGATAAATCCTCAAGAAATAAAACTTTTGGAACGAATTTTTCTCAGCAGATTTCCAAATGTCGGAGTTTTTTAGGCAAAACATCTAAAGGGAATTTTCTATGATGCAAAAGAGAATTTTCTTTGAAAAATCCTTATTCTGTGATTTCGCCGGACATTATGGGTGTTGTGATCAATAAAATGATAAATCGTACATAAATAAATCTTTTGGATCCCATTTTTCCGAGCAGATTTCCAAATGTCGGAGTTTTTTAGGGTTTAGGGTTTAGGGTTTTTGGGTTTAGGGTTTTAGGGTTTAGGGTTTAGGGTTTAGGGTTTAGGGTTTAGGGTTGACCTGAATTTATGGGTGCAGTGATCTACAAAATGATAAATCATCAAGAGATAAAACTTTTGGAACCGATTTTTCACAGCAGATTTCCAAATGTCGGAGTTTTTTAGGCAAAAGATCGAAAGGGAATTTTCCTTGAAAAGTCCTCATTCTGCGATTTCACCGGACTTTATGGGTCTTTGTGATCTACAAAATGATAAATCCTCAAGAAATAAAACTTTTGGAACGAATTTTTCTCAGCAGATTTCCAAATGTCGGAATTTTTAGGCAAAACATCGAAAGGTAATTTTCTATGATGCAAATGAGAATTTTCTTTGAAAATCCTTATTCTGTGATTTGCCGGACATTATGGGTGTTGTGATCAATAAAAGATAAATCATACATAAATAAATCTTTTGGATCCCATTTTTCCGAGCAGATTTCCAAATGTCGGAGTTTTTAGGGTTTTGGGTTTAGGGTTTTTTTAGGGTTTAGGGTTTTAGGGTTTAGGGTTTAGGGTTTAGGGTTTAGGGGTTGACCTGAATTTATGGGTGCAAAGTGATCTACAAAATGATAAATCATCGAGAGATAAAACTTTTGGAACCGATTTTTCACAGCAGATTTCAAATGTCGGAGTTTTTTAGGCAAAAGATAAAACTTGAAAAGTCCTCATTGGACCGGACTTTATGGGTGCTGTGATCTACAAAATGATAAATTCGAGAAATAAAACTTTTGGAACCATTTTTCTCAGCAGATTTCCAAATGTCGGAGTTTTTAGGCAAAAGATCGAAAGGGAATTTTCCTTGAAAAGTCCTCATTCTGTGATTTCACCGGACTTTATGGGTGCTGTGATCTACAAAATGATAAATCGTCAAGAAATAAAACTTTTGGAACGAATTTTTCTCAGCAGATTTCCAAATGTCGGAGTTTTTTAGGCAAAACATCTAAAGGAATTTTCTATGATGCAAAAGAGAATTTTCTTTGAAAAATCCTTATTCGTGATTTCGCCGGACATTATGGGTGTTGTGATCAATAAAATGATAAATCGTACATAAATAAATCTTTTGGATCCCATTTTTCCGAGCAGATTTCCAAATGTCGGAGTTTTTTTTAGGGTTTAGGGTTTTAGGGTTTAGGGTTTAGGGTTTAGGGTTTAGGGTTTAGGGTTTAGGGTTACAAAATGGGTTTAGGGTTTCCAAATGTCGGGTTGACCTGAATTTATGGGTGCAAAGTGATCTACAAAATGATAAATCATCAAGAGATAAAACTTTTGGAACCGATTTTTCACACAGATTTCCAAATGTCGGAGTTTTTAGGCAAAAGATCGAAAGGGAATTTTCCTTGAAAAGTCCTGAAAAATCCTTATTCGTGATTTCACCGGACTTTATGGGTGCTGTGATCAATAAAATGATAAATCATACATAAATAAATCTTTTGGATCCCATTTTTCCGAGCAGATTTCCAAATGTCGGAGTTTTTAGGGTTTTGGGTTTAGGGTTTTAGGGTTTAGGGTTTAGGGTTTTAGGGTTTAGGGTTTAGGGTTTAGGGTTTTGGGGTTGACCTGAATTTATGGGTGCTGTGATCTACAAAATGATAAATCATCAAGAGATAAAACTTTTGGAACCGATTTTTCTCAGCAGATTTCCAAATGTCGGAGTTTTTAGGCAAAAGATCGAAAGGGAATTTTCCTTGAAAAGTCCTCATTCTGTGATTTCACCGGACTTTATGGGTGCTGTGATCTACAAAATGATAAATCGTCAAGAAATAAAACTTTTGGAACGAATTTTTCTCAGCAGATTTCCAAATGTCGGAGTTTTTTAGGCAAAACATCTAAAGGGAATTTTCTATGATGCAAAAGAGAATTTTCTTCGAAAAATCCTTATTCTGTGATTTCACCGGACATTATGGGTGTTGTGATCAATAAAAAGATAAATCGTACATAAATAAATCTTTTGGATCCCATTTTTCCGAGCAGATTTCCAAATGTCGGAGTTTTTTAGGGTTTTGGGTTTAGGGTTTTAGGGTTTAGGGTTTTTTTAGGGTTTAGGGTTTAGGGTTTAGGGTTTAGGGTTTGGGGTTGACCTGAATTTATGGGTGCAAAGTGATCTACAAAATGATAAATCATCGAGAGATAAAACTTTTGGAACCGATTTTTCACAGCAGATTTCCAAATGTCGGAGTTTTTAGGCAAAAGATCGAAAGGGAATTTTCCTTGAAAAGTCCTCATTCTGCGTGATTTCACCGGACTTTATGGGTGCTTTGTGATCTACAAAATGATAAATCCTCAAGAAATAAAACTTTTGGAACGAATTTTTCTCAAATGAGATTTCCAAATGTCGGAGGTTTTTACGCAAAACATCTAAAGGGAATTTTCTATGATGCAAAAGAGAATTTTCTTTGAAAAATCCTTATTCTATGATTTCGCTGGACATTATGGGTGTTGTGATCAATAAAATCATAAATCGTACATAAATAAATCTTTTGGATCCCATTTTTCCGAGCAGATTTCCAAATGTTGGAGTTTTTTAGGGTTTATGGTTTACGGTTTTAGGGTTTAGGGTTGACCTGAATTTATGGGTGCAGTGATCTACAAAATGATAAATCATCAAGAGATAAAACTTTTGGAACCGATTTTTCACAGCAGATTTCCAAATGTCGGAGTTTTTTAGGCAAAAGATCGAAAGGGAATTTTCCTTGAAAAGTCCTCATTCTGCGATTTCACCGGACTTTATGGGTGCTGTGATCTACAAAATGATAAATCTCGAGAAATAAAACTTTTGGAACGAATTTTTCTCAAACAGATTTCCAAATGTCGGAGTTTTTAGGCAAAACATCTAAAGGGAATTTTCTATGATGCAAAAGAGAATTTTCTTTGAAAAATCCTTATTCTGTGATTTCGCCGGACATTATGGGTGTTGTGATCAATAAAATCATAAATCGTACATAAATAATGCTTTCGGAACCTATTTTTCCGAGCAGATTTCCGAATGTCGGAGTTTTTTAGGGTTTAGGGTTTAGGGTTTTAGGGTTTAGGGTTTAGGGTTTTAGGGTTTAAGGTTTAGCGTTTAGGGTTTAGGGTTTAGGGTTGACCTGAATTTATGGGTGCAGTGGTCTACAAAATGATAAATCATCAAGAGATAAAACTTTTGGAACCGATTTTTCACAGCAGATTTCCAAATGTCGGAGTTTTTTAGGCAAAAGATCGAAAGGGAATTTCCCTTGAAAAGTCCTCATTCTGCGATTTCACCGGACTTTATGGGTGCTGTGATCTACAAAATGATAAATCCCCAAGAAATAAAACTTTGAACGAATTTTTCTCAGCAGATTTCCAAATGTCGGAATTTTTAGGCAAAACATCGAAAGGTAATTTTCTATGATGCAAATGAGAATTTTCTTTGAAAAATCCTTATTCGTGATTTCGCCGGACATTATGGGTGTTGTGATCAATAAAAAGATAAATCGTACATAAATAAATCTTTTGGATCCCATTTTTCCGAGCAGATTTCCAAATGTCGGAGTTTTTAGGGTTTTGGGTTTAGGGTTTTAGGGTTTAGGGTTTTAGGGTTTAGGGTTTAGGGTTTAGGGTTTAGGGTTTAGGGTTTGGGGTTGACCTGAATTTATGGGTGCAGTGATCTACAAAATGATAAATCATCGAGAGATAAAACTTTTGGAACCGATTTTTCACAGCAGATTTCCAAATGTCGGAGTTTTTTAGGCAAAAGATCGAAAGGGAATTTTCCTTGAAAAGTCCTCAGATTTCGGACTTTATGGGTCTGTGATCTACAAAATGATAAATCCTCGAGAAATAAAACTTTTGGAACGAATTTTTCTCCAGATTTCCAAATGTCGGAGTTTTTAGGCAAAAGATCGAAAGGGAATTTTCCTTGAAAAGGTGATTTCACCGGACTTTATGGGTGCTGTGATCTACAAAATGATAAATCGTCAAGAAATAAAACTTTTGGAACGAATTTTTCTCAGATTTCCAAATGTCGGAGTTTTTAGGCAAAACATCTAAAGGGAATTTTCTATGATGCAAAAGAGAATTTTCTTTGAAAAATCCTTATTCTGTGATTTCGCCGGACATTATGGGTGTTGTGATCAATAAAATGATAAATCGTACATAAATAAATCTTTTGGATCCCATTTTTCCGAGCAGATTTCCAAATGTCGGAGTTTTTTTTTTTTAGGGTTTAGGGTTTAGGGTTTTAGGGTTTAGGTTTTAGGGTTTAGGGTTTAGGGTTTAGGGTTTAGGGTTGACCTGAATTTATGGGTGCAGTGATCTACAAAATGATAAATCATCAAGAGATAAAACTTTTGGAACCGATTTTTCACAGCAGATTTCCAAATGTCGGAGTTTTTTAGGCAAAAGATCGAAAGGGAATTTTCCTTGAAAAGTCCTCATTCTGCGATTTCACCGGACTTTATGGGTGCTGTGATCTACAAATTGATAAATCGTCAAGAAATAAAACTTTTGGAACGAATTTTTCTCAGCAGATTTCCAAATGTCGGAGTTTTTTAGGCAAAACATCTAAAGGGAATTTTCTATGATGCAAAAGAGAATTTTCTTTGAAAAATCCTTATTCTGTGATTTCGCCGGACATTATGGGTGTTGTGATCAATAAAATGATAAATCGTACATAAATAAATCTTTTGGATCCCATTTTTCCGAGCAGATTTCCAAATGTCGGAGTTTTTTAGGGTTTTGGGTTTAGGGTTTTAGGGTTTTAGGGTTTTAGGGTTTAGGGTTTAGGGTTTAGGGTTTAGGGTTTAGGGTTTAGGGTTGACCTGAATTTATGGGTGCAAAGTGATCTACAAAATGATAAATCATCGAGAGATAAAACTTTTGGAACCGATTTTTCACAAAAGCAGATTTCCAAATGTCGGAGTTTTTTAGGCAAAAGATCGAAAGGGAATTTTCCTTGAAAAGTCCTCATTCTGCGATTTCACCGGACTTTATGGGTGCTGTGATCTACAAATTGATAAATCGTCAAGAAATAAAACTTTTGGAACGAATTTTTCTCAGCAGATTTCCAAATGTCGGAGGTTTTTAGGCAAAACATCTAAAGGGAATTTTCTATGATGCAAAAGAGAATTTTCTTCGAAAAATCCTTATTCTGTGATTTCGCCGGACATTATGGGTGTTGTGATCAATAAAAAGATAAATCGTACATAAATAAATCTTTTGGATCCCATTTTTCCGAGCAGATTTCCAAATGTCGGAGTTTTTAGGGTTTTGGGTTTAGGGTTTTAGGGTTTAGGGTTTTTTTTTAGGGTTTAGGGTTTAGGGTTTAGGGTTTAGGGTTTGGGGTTGACCTGAATTTATGGGTGCAGTGATCTACAAAATGATAAATCATCGAGAGATAAAACTTTTGGAACCGATTTTTCACAGCAGATTTCCAAATGTCGGAGTTTTTTAGGCAAAAGATCGAAAGGGAATTTTCCTTGAAAAGTCCTCATTCTGCGATTTTCACCGGACTTTATGGGTGCTTTGTGATCTACAAAATGATAAATCCTCGAGAAATAAAACTTTTGGAACGAATTTTTCTCAGCAGATTTCCAAATGTCGGAGGTTTTTAGGCAAAACATCTAAAGGGAATTTTCTATGATGCAAAAGAGAATTTTCTTTGAAAAATCCTTATTCGTGATTTCGCCGGACATTATGGGTGTTGTGATCAATAAAATGATAAATCGTACATAAATAAATCTTTTGGATCCCATTTTTCCGAGCAGATTTCCAAATGTCGGAGTTTTTTTTTTAGGGTTTAGGGTTTAGGGTTTTTTTTTAGGGTTTAGGGTTTAGGGTTTAGGGTTTAGGGTTTAGGGTTTAGGGTTGACCTGAATTTATGGGTGCAAAGTGGTCTACAAAATGATAAATCATCAAGAGATAAAACTTTTGGAACCGATTTTTCACAAAGAGATTTCCAAATGTCGGAGTTTTTAGGCAAAAGATCGAAAGGGAATTTTCCTTGAAAAGTCCTCATTCTGCGATTTCACCGGACTTTATGGGTGCTGTGATCTACAAAATGATAAATCCCAAGAAATAAAACTTTTGGAACGAATTTTTCTCAGCAGATTTCCAAATGTCGGAATTTTTAGGCAAAACATCGAAAGGTAATTTTCTATGATGCAAATGAGAATTTTCTTTGAAAAATCCTTATTCTGTGATTTCGCCGGACATTATGGGTGTTGTGATCAATAAAAGATAAATCGTACATAAATAAATCTTTTGGATCCCATTTTTCCGAGCAGATTTCCAAATGTCGGAGTTTTTTTTTAGGGTTTTGGGTTTAGGGTTTTAGGGTTTAGGGTTTTAGGGTTTAGGGTTTAGGGTTTAGGGTTTAGGGTTTAGGGTTTGGGGTTGACCTGAATTTATGGGTGCAAAGTGATCTACAAAATGATAAATCATCGAGAGATAAAACTTTTGGAACCGATTTTTCAGATTTCCAAATGTCGGAGTTTTTAGGCAAAAGATCGAAAGGAATTTTCCTTGAAAAGTCCTCATTCTGTGATTTTTCACCGGACTTTATGGGTGGATCTACAAAATGATAAATCCTCGAGAAATAAAACTTTTGGAACCGAATTTTTCAGCAGATTTCCAAATGTCGGAGTTTTTTAGGCAAAAGATCGAAAGGGAATTTTCCTTGAAAAGTCCTCATTCTGTGATTTCACCGGACTTTATGGGTGCTGTGATCTACAAAATGATAAATCGTCAAGAAATAAAACTTTTGGAACGAATTTTTCTCAGCAGATTTCCAAATGTCGGAGTTTTTTAGGCAAAACATCTAAAGGGAATTTTCTATGATGCAAAAGAGAATTTTCTTTGAAAAATCCTTATTCTGTGATTTCGCCGGACATTATGGGTGTTGTGATCAATAAAAAGATAAATCGTACATAAATAAATCTTTTGGATCCCATTTTTCCGAGCAGATTTCCAAATGTCGGAGTTTTTAGTTTTTAGGGTTTTGGGTTTAGGGTTTTAGGGTGTTGGGTTTAGGGTTTTAGGGTTTAGGGTTTTAGGGTTTAGGGTTTAGGGTTTAGGGTTGACCTGAATTTATGGGTGCAGTGATCTACAAAATGATAAATAATCGAGAGATAAAACTTTTGGAACCGATTTTTCACAGCGGTTTTCCAAATGTCGGAGTTTTTTAGGCAAAAGATCGAAAGGGAATTTTCCTTGAAAAGTCCTCATTCTGCGATTTCACCGGACTTTATGGGTGCTGTGATCTACAAAATGATAAATCCTCGAGAAATAAAACTTTTGGAACGAATTTTTCTCAGCAGATTTCCAAATGTCGGAGGTTTTTAGGCAAAACATCTAAAGGGAATTTTCTATGATGCAAAAGAGAATTTTCTTTGAAAAATCCTTATTCTGTGATTTCGCCGGACATTATGGGTGTTGTGATCAATAAAATGATAAATCGTACATAAATAAATCTTTTGGATCCCATTTTTCCGAGCAGATTTCCAAATGTCGGAGTTTTTAGGGTTTAGGGTTTAGGGTTTAGGGTTTTAGGGTTTAGGGTTTTAGGGTTTAGGGTTTAGGGTTTAGGGTTTAGGGTTTAGGGTTGACCTGAATTTATGGGTGCAAAGTGGTCTACAAAATGATAAATCATCAAGAGATAAAACTTTTGGAACCGATTTTTCACAGCAGATTTCCAAATGTCGGAGTTTTTAGGCAAAAGATCGAAAGGGAATTTTCCTTGAAAAGTCCTCATTCTGCGATTTCACCGGACTTTATGGGTGTGTGATCTACAAAATGATAAATCCCCAAGAAATAAAACTTTTGGAACGAATTTTTCTCAAACAGATTTCCAAATGTCGGAATTTTTAGGCAAAACATCGAAAGGTAATTTTCTATGATGCAAATGAGAATTTTCTTTGAAAAATCCTTATTCTGTGATTTCGCCGGACATTATGGGTGTTGTGATCAATAAAAAGATAAATCGTACATAAATAAATCTTTTGGATCCCATTTTTCCGAGCAGATTTCCAAATGTCGGAGTTTTTTAGGGTTTTGGGTTTAGGGTTTTAGGTTTTTTTAGGGTTTTTTGGGTTTAGGTTTTAGGGTTTAGGGTTTTTTTAGGGTTTAGGGTTTAGGGTTTAGGGTTTAGGGTTTGGGGTTGACCTGAATTTATGGGTGCAAAGTGATCTACAAAATGATAAATCATCGAGAGATAAAACTTTTGGAACCGATTTTTCACAGCAGATTTCCAAATGTCGGAGTTTTTAGGCAAAAGATCGAAAGGGAATTTTCCTTGAAAAGTCCTCATTCTGCGATTTCACCGGACTTTATGGGTGTCTTTGTGATCTACAAAATGATAAATCGTCAAGAAATAAAACTTTTGGAACGAATTTTTCTCAGATTTCCAAATGTCGGAGTTTTTAGGCAAAACATCTAAAGGGAATTTTCTATGATGCAAAAGAGAATTTTCTTTGAAAAATCCTTATTCTGTGATTTCGCCGGACATTATGGGTGTTGTGATCAATAAAATGATAAATCGTACATAAATAAATCTTTTGGATCCCATTTTTCCCAGATTTCCAAATGTCGGAGTTTTTAGGGTTTTGGGTTTAGGGTTTTTTAGGGTTTAGGGTTTTAGGGTTTAGGGTTTAGGGTTTAGGGTTTAGGGTTTAGGGTTGACCTGAATTTATGGGTGCAAAGTGATCTACAAAATGATAAATCATCAAGAGATAAAACTTTTGGAACCGATTTTTCACACAGATTTCCAAATGTCGGAGTTTTTAGGCAAAAGATCGAAAAAAGGGAATTTTCCTTGAAAAGTCCTCATTCTCGGAGTTTTTAGGCAAAAGATTTCACCTTGAAAAGACTTTATTTGGGACTTTATGGACTGTGATCTACAAAATGATAAATCGTCAAGAAATAAAACTTTTGGAACGAATTTTTCTCAGATTTCCAAATGTCGGATTTTTTAGGCAAAACATCTAAAGGGAATTTTCTATGATGCAAAGAGAATTTTCTTTGAAAAATCCTTATTCGTGATTTCGCCGGACATTATGGGTGTTGTGATCAATAAAAGATAAATCGTACATAAATAAATCTTTTGGATCCCATTTTTCCGAGCAGATTTCCAAATGTCGGAGTTTTTAGGGTTTTGGGTTTAGGGTTTTAGGGTTTAGGGTTTTAGGGTTTAGGGTTTAGGGTTTAGGGTTTAGGGTTTAGGGTTTGGGGTTGACCTGAATTTATGGGTGCAAAGTGATCTACAAAATGATAAATCATCGAGAGATAAAACTTTTGGAACCGATTTTTCACAGCAGATTTCCAAATGTCGGAGTTTTTAGGCAAAAGATCGAAAGGGAATTTTCCTTGAAAAGTCCTCATTCTGCGATTTCACCGGACTTTATGGGTCTTTGTGATCTACAAAATGATAAATCCTCAAGAAATAAAACTTTTGGAACGAATTTTTCTCAGTCAGATTTCCAAATGTCGGAGTTTTTAGGCAAAACATCTAAAGGGAATTTTCTATGATGCAAAAGAGAATTTTCTTTGAAAAATCCTTATTCTGTGATTTCGCCGGACATTATGGGTGTTGTGATCAATAAAATGATAAATCGTACATAAATAAATCTTTTGGATCCCATTTTTCCGAGCAGATTTCCAAATGTCGGAGTTTTTTAGGGTTTTGGGTTTAGGGTTTTAGGTTTTAGGGTTTTAGGGTTTTAGGGTTTATGGTTTAGGGTTTAGGGTTTAGGGTTGACCTGAATTTATGGGTGCAAAGTGATCTACAAAATGATAAATCATCAAGAGATAAAACTTTTGGAACCGATTTTTCACATGCGAGATTTCCAAATGTCGGAGTTTTTAGGCAAAAGATCGAAAGGGAATTTTCCTTGAAAAGTCCTCATTCTGCGATTTCACCGGACTTTATGGGTGCTGTGATCTACAAAATGATAAATCGTCAAGAAATAAAACTTTTGGAACGAATTTTTCTCAGCAGATTTCCAAATGTCGGAGTTTTTAGGCAAAACATCTAAAGGGAATTTTCTATGATGCAAAAGAGAATTTTCTTTGAAAAATCCTTATTCTGTGATTTCGCCGGACATTATGGGTGTTGTGATCAATAAAAAGATAAATCGTACATAAATAAATCTTTTGGATCCCATTTTTCCGAGCAGATTTCCAAATGTCGGAGTTTTTTAGGGTTTTGGGTTTAGGTTTTTTTAGGGTTTAGGGTTTTAGGGTTTAGGGTTTAGGGTTTAGGGTTTAGGGTTTGGGGTTGACCTGAATTTATGGGTGCAAAGTGATCTACAAAATGATAAATCATCGAGAGATAAAACTTTTGGAACCGATTTTTCAGCGCAGATTTCCAAATGTCGGAGTTTTTAGGCAAAAGATCGAAAGGGAATTTTCCTTGAAAAGTCCTCATTCTGCGATTTCACCGGACTTTATGGGTGCTTTGTGATCTACAAAATGATAAATCCTCAAGAAATAAAACTTTTGGAACGAATTTTTCTCAGATTTCCAAATGTCGGAGGTTTTTAGGCAAAACATCTAAAGGGAATTTTCTATGATGCAAAAGAGAATTTTCTTTGAAAAATCCTTATTCCGTGATTTCGCCGGACATTATGGGTGTTGTGATCAATAAAATGATAAATCGTACATAAATAAATCTTTTGGATCCCATTTTTCCGAGCAGATTTCCAAATGTCGGAGTTTTTAGGGTTTTGGGTTTAGGGTTTTTTTAGGGTTTTAGGGTTTTAGGGTTTAGGGTTTAGGGTTTAGGGTTTAGGGTTTGGGGTTGACCTGAATTTATGGGTGCAAAGTGATCTACAAAATGATAAATCATCAAGAGATAAAACTTTTGGAACCGATTTTTCACAGCAGATTTCCAAATGTCGGAGTTTTTAGGCAAAAGATCGAAAGGGAATTTTCCTTGAAAAGTCCTCATTCTGCGATTTCACCGGACTTTATGGGTGCTGTGATCTACAAAATGATAAATCCCTCAAGAAATAAAACTTTGGAACGAATTTTTCTCAGCAGATTTCCAAATGTCGGAGAATTTTTAGGCAAAACATCTAAAGGAATTTTCTATGATGCAAATGAGAATTTTCTTTGAAAAATCCTTATTCTGTGATTTCGCCGGACATTATGGGTGTTGTGATCAATAAAAAGATAAATCGTACATAAATAAATCTTTTGGATCCCATTTTTCCGAGCAGATTTCCAAATGTCGGAGTTTTTAGGGTTTTTTAGGGTTTTAGGGTTTTAGGGTTTTAGGGTTTAGGGTTTTAGGGTTTAGGGTTTAGGGTTTAGGGTTTAGGGTTTGGGGTTGACCTGAATTTATGGGTGCAGTGATCTACAAAATGATAAATCATCGAGAGATAAAACTTTTGGAACCGATTTTTCACAGCAGATTTCCAAATGTCGGAGTTTTTAGGCAAAAGATCGAAAGGGAATTTTCCTTGAAAAGTCCTCATTCTGCGATTTCACCGGACTTTATGGGTGCTGTGATCTACAAAATGATAAATCCTCAAGAAATAAAACTTTTGGAACGAATTTTTCTCTGTGATTTCAGATTTCCAAATGTCGGAGTTTTTAGGCAAAACATCTAAAGGGAATTTTCTATGATGCAAAAGAGAATTTTCTTTGAAAAATCCTTATTCTCGTGATTTCGCCGGACATTATGGGTGTTGTGATCAATAAAATGATAAATCGTACATAAATAAATCTTTTGGATCCCAAGCAGATTTCCAAATGTCGGAGTTTTTTAGGGTGTTGGGTTTAGGGTTTTAGGGTTTAGGGTTTTAGGGTTTAGGGTTTAGGGTTTAGGGTTTAGGGTTTAGGGTTTAGGGTTGACCTGAATTTATGGGTGCAAAGTGATCTACAAAATGATAAATCATCAAGAGATAAAACTTTTGGAACCGATTTTTCACAGCAGATTTCCAAATGTCGGAGTTTTTTAGGCAAAAGATCGAAAGGGAATTTTCCTTGAAAAGTCCTCATTCTGCGATTTCACCGGACTTTATGGGTGTCTTGTGATCTACAAAATGATAAATCGTCAAGAAATAAAACTTTTGGAACGAATTTTTCTCAGCAGATTTCCAAATGTCGGAGGTTTTTAGGCAAAACATCTAAAGGGAATTTTCTATGATGCAAAGAGAATTTTCTTTGAAAAATCCTTATTCTGTGATTTCATAGGACATTATGGGTGTTGTGATCAATAAAAAGATAAATCGTACATAAATAAATCTTTTGGATCCCATTTTTCCGAGCAGATTTCCAAATGTCGGAGTTTTTAGGGTTTTGGGTTTAGGGTTTTAGGGTTTAGGGTTTTAGGGTTTAGGGTTTAGGGTTTAGGGTTTAGGGTTTAGGGTTGACCTGAATTTATGGGTGCAGTGATCTACAAAATGATAAATCATCGAGAGATAAAACTTTTGGAACCGATTTTTCACAGCAGATTTCCAAATGTCGGAGTTTTTAGGCAAAAGATCGAAAGGGAATTTTCCTTGAAAAGTCCTCATTCTGCGATTTCACGGATTTTGGGGTGCTGTGATCTACGGACGGAGTTTTTGTCTGTGATTTCCGGACTGATCTACAAAATGATAAATCCTCAAGAAATAAAACTTTTGGAACGAATTTTTCTCTGCAGATTTCCAAATGTCGGAGTTTTTAGGCAAAACATCTAAAGGGAATTTTCTATGATGCAAAAGAGAATTTTCTTTGAAAAATCCTTATTCTGTGATTTCGCCGGACATTATGGGTGTTGTGATCAATAAAATGATAAATCGTACATAAATAAATCTTTTGGATCCCATTTTTCCGAGCAGATTTCCAAATGTCGGAGTTTTTTAGGGTTTTTTAGGGTTTAGGGTTTAGGGTTTAGGGTTTTAGGGTTTAGGGTTTAGGGTTTAGGGTTTAGGGTTTAGGGTTGACCTGAATTTATGGGTGCAAAGTGGTCTACAAAATGATAAATCATCAAGAGATAAAACTTTTGGAACCGATTTTTCACAGCAGATTTCCAAATGTCGGAGTTTTTAGGCAAAAGATCGAAAGGGAATTTCCTTGAAAAGTCCTCATTCTGCGATTTCACCGGACTTTATGGGTGCTTTGTGATCTACAAAATGATAAATCCCCAAGAAATAAAACTTTTCGAACGAATTTTTCTCAGCAGATTTCCAAATGTCGGAATTTTCTAGGCAAAACATCGAAAGGTAATTTTCTATGATGCAAATGAGAATTTTCTTTGAAAAATCCTTATTCTGTGATTTCGCCGGACATTATGGGTGTTGTGATCAATAAAAAGATAAATCGTACATAAATAAATCTTTTGGATCCCATTTTTCCGAGCAGATTTCCAAATGTCGGAGTTTTTTAGGGTTTTTTTAGGGTTTTAGGGTTTAGGGTTTTAGGGTTTAGGGTTTTAGGGGGTTTAGGGTTTAGGGTTTAGGGTTTGGGGTTGACCTGAATTTATGGGTGCAAAGTGATCTACAAAATGATAAATCATCGAGAGATAAAACTTTTGGAACCGATTTTTCACAAAGCAGATTTCCAAATGTCGGAGTTTTTAGGCAAAAGATCGAAAGGGAATTTTCCTTGAAAAGTCCTCATTCTGCGATTTCACCGGACTTTATGGGTGCTTTGTGATCTACAAAATGATAAATCCTCGAGAAATAAAACTTTTGGAACGAATTTTTTCAGATTTCCAAATGTCGGAGTTTTTAGGCAAAACATCTAAAGGGAATTTTCTATGATGCAAAAGAGAATTTTCTTTGAAAAATCCTTATTCTCGTGATTTCGCCGGACATTATGGGTGTTGTGATCAATAAAATGATAAATCGTACATAAATAAATCTTTTGGATCCCATTTTTCCGAGCAGATTTCCAAATGTCGGAGTTTTTAGGGTTTTTTTAGGGTTTAGGGTTTAGGGTTTTTTTAGGGTTTAGGGTTTAGGGTTTAGGGTTTAGGGTTTAGGGTTGACCTGAATTTATGGGTGCAAAGTGGTCTACAAAATGATAAATCATCAAGAGATAAAACTTTTGGAACCGATTTTTTGGAACCGATTTTCACGAGAAGCAGATTTCCAAATGTCGGAGTTTTTAGGCAAAAGATCGAAAGGGAATTTTCCTTGAAAAGTCCTCATTCTGCGATTTCACCGGACTTTATGGGTCTTTGTGATCTACAAAATGATAAATCCCCAAGAAATAAAACTTTTGGAACGAATTTTTCTCAGATTTCCAAATGTCGGAATTTTTAGGCAAAACATCGAAAGGTAATTTTCTATGATGCAAATGAGAATTTTCTTTGAAAAATCCTTATTCTGTGATTTCGCCGGACATTATGGGTGTTGTGATCAATAAAAAGATAAATCGTACATAAATAAATCTTTTGGATCCCATTTTTCCGAGCAGATTTCCAAATGTCGGAGTTTTTAGGGTTTTTTTGGGTTTAGGGTTTTAGGGTTTAGGGTTTTAGGGTTTAGGGTTTAGGGTTTAGGGTTTAGGGTTTAGGGTTTGGGGTTGACCTGAATTTATGGGTGCTGATCTACAAAATGATAAATCATCGAGAGATAAAACTTTTGGAACCGATTTTTCACAGCGGCAGATTTCCAAATGTCGGAGTTTTTAGGCAAAAGATCGAAAGGGAATTTTCCTTGAAAAGTCCTCATTCTGCGATTTCACCGGACTTTATGGGTGCTTTGTGATCTACAAAATGATAAATCCTCGAGAAATAAAACTTTTGGAACGAATTTTTCTCAGATTTCCAAATGTCGGAGTTTTTAGGCAAAACATCTAAAGGGAATTTTCTATGATGCAAAAGAGAATTTTCTTTGAAAAATCCTTATTCTGTGATTTCGCCGGACATTATGGGTGTTGTGATCAATAAAATGATAAATCGTACATAAATAAATCTTTTGGATCCCATTTTTCCGAGCAGATTTCCAAATGTCGGGGTTTTTAGGGTTTAGGGTTTAGGGTTTAGGGTTTTAGGGTTTTAGGGTTTAGGGTTTAGGGTTTAGGGTTTAGGGTTGACCTGAATTTATGGGTGCAGTGGTCTACAAAATGATAAATCATCAAGAGATAAAACTTTTGGAACCGATTTTTCACAGCAGATTTCCAAATGTCGGAGTTTTTTAGGCAAAAGATCGAAAGGGAATTTCCCTTGAAAAGTCCTCATTCTGCGATTTCACCGGACTTTACGGGTGCTGTGATCTACAAAATGATAAATCCCCAAGAAATAAAACTTTTCGAACGAATTTTTCTCAGCAGATTTCCAAATGTCGGAATTTTCTAGGCAAAACATCGAAAGGTAATTTTCTATGATGCAAATGAGAATTTTCTTTGAAAAATCCTTATTCTGTGATTTCGCCGGACATTATGGGTGTTGTGATCAATAAAAAGATAAATCGTACATAAATAAATCTTTTGGATCCCATTTTTCCGAGCAGATTTCCAAATGTCGGAGTTTTTTAGGGTTTTGGGTTTAGGGTTTTGGGTTTAGGGTTTTAGGGTTTAGGGTTTTAGGGTTTAGGGTTGAGGGTTTAGGGTTTAGGGTTGACCTGAATTTATGGGTGCAGTGATCTACAAAATGATAAATCATCGAGAGATAAAACTTTTGGAACCGATTTTTCACAGCAGATTTCCAAATGTCGGAGTTTTTAGGCAAAAGATCGAAAGGGAATTTTCCTTGAAAAGTCCTCATTCTGCGATTTCACCGGAGTGATCTACAAAATGATAAATCCTCGAGAAATAAAACTTTTGGAACGAATTTTTCTCTTGAGATTTCCAAATGTCGGAGTTTTTAGGCAAAAGATCGAAAGGGAATTTTCCTTGAAAAGTCCTCATTCTGTGATTTCACCGGACTTTATGGGTGCTGTGATCTACAAAATGATAAATCGTCAAGAAATAAAACTTTTGGAACGAATTTTTCTCAGCAGATTTCCAAATGTCGGAGGTTTTTAGGCAAAACATCTAAAGGGAATTTTCTATGATGCAAAAGAGAATTTTCTTTGAAAAATCCTTATTCTGTGATTTCGCCGGACATTATGGGTGTTGTGATCAATAAAATGATAAATCGTACATAAATAAATCTTTTGGATCCCATTTTTCCGAGCAGATTTCCAAATGTCGGAGTTTTTTAGGGTTTTGGGTTTAGGGTTTTAGGGTTTAGGGTTTTAGGGTTTAGGGTTTAGGGTTTAGGGTTTAGGGTTTAGGGTTTAGGGTTGACCTGAATTTATGGGTGCAAAGTGGTCTACAAAATGATAAATCATCAAGAGATAAAACTTTTGGAACCGATTTTTCACAGCAGATTTCCAAATGTCGGAGTTTTTAGGCAAAAGATCGAAAGGGAATTTCCTTGAAAAGTCCTCATTCTGCGATTTCACCGGACTTTATGGGTGTCTTTGTGATCTACAAAATGATAAATCCCCAAGAAATAAAACTTTTCGAACGAATTTTTCTCTCGAGCAGATTTCCAAATGTCGGAATTTTTAGGCAAAACATCGAAAGGTAATTTTCTATGATGCAAATGAGAATTTTCTTTGAAAAATCCTTATTCTGTGATTTCGCCGGACATTATGGGTGTTGTGATCAATAAAAAGATAAATCGTACATAAATATATCTTTTGGATCCCATTTTTCCGAGCAGATTTCCAAATGTCGGAGTTTTTTTTAGGGTTTTAGGGGGTTTAGGGTTTTAGGGTTTAGGGTTTTAGGGTTTAGGGTTTAGGGTTTAGGGTTTAGGGTTTAGGGTTTGGGGTTGACCTGAATTTATGGGTGCAGTGATCTACAAAATGATAAATCATCGAGAGATAAAACTTTTGGAACCGATTTTTCACAGCAGATTTCCAAATGTCGGAGTTTTTTAGGCAAAAGATCGAAAGGGAATTTTCCTTGAAAAGTCCTCATTCTGCGATTTCACCGGACTTTATGGGTCTTTGTGATCTACAAAATGATAAATCCTCAAGAAATAAAACTTGTCGAACGAATTTTTCTCAGCAGATTTCCAAATGTCGGAGGTTTTTAGGCAAAACATCTAAAGGGAATTTTCTATGATGCAAAAGAGAATTTTCTTTGAAAAATCCTTATTCGTGATTTCGCCGGACATTATGGGTGTTGTGATCAATAAAAAGATAAATCGTACATAAATAAATCTTTTGGATCCCATTTTTCCGAGCAGATTTCCAAATGTCGGAGTTTTTTAGGGTTTTAGGGGGTTTAGGGTTTTAGGGTTTTGGGTTTAGGGTTTTAGGGTTTAGGGTTTAGGGTTTAGGGTTTAGGGTTGACCTGAATTTATGGGTGCAGTGATCTACAAAATGATAAATAATCGAGAGATAAAACTTTTGGAACTGATTTTTCACAGCGGTTTTCCAAATGTCGGAGTTTTTTAGGCAAAAGATCGAAAGGGAATTTTCCTTGAAAAGTCCTCATTCTGTGATTTCACCGGACTTTATGGGTGCTGTGATCTACAAAATGATAAATCCTCAAGAAATAAAACTTTTGGAACGAATTTTCTCAAAGCAGATTTCCAAATGTCGGAGTTTTTAGGCAAAACATCTAAAGGGAATTTTCTATGATGCAAAAGAGAATTTTCTTTGAAAAATCCTTATTCTGTGATTTCGCCGGACATTATGGGTGTTGTGATCAATAAAATGATAAATCGTACATAAATAAATCTTTTGGATCCCATTTTTCCGAGCAGATTTCCAAATGTCGGAGTTTTTAGGGTTTTAGGGTTTAGGGTTTTGGGTTTAGGGTTTTAGGGTTTAGGGTTTAGGGTTTAGGGTTTAGGGTTTAGGGTTGACCTGAATTTATGGGTGCAAAGTGGTCTACAAAATGATAAATCATCAAGAGATAAAACTTTTGGAACCGATTTTTCACAGCAGATTTCCAAATGTCGGAGTTTTTAGGCAAAAGATCGAAAGGGAATTTCCTTGAAAAGTCCTCATTCTGCGATTTCACCGGACTTTATGGGTGCTTTGTGATCTACAAAATGATAAATCCCCAAGAAATAAAACTTTTCGAACGAATTTTTCTCAGATTTCCAAATGTCGGAATTTTTAGGCAAAACATCGAAAGGTAATTTTCTATGATGCAAATGAGAATTTTCTTTGAAAAATCCTTATTCTGTGATTTCGCCGGACATTATGGGTGTTGTGATCAATAAAAAGATAAATCGTACATAAATAAATCTTTTGGATCCCATTTTTCCGAGCAGATTTCCAAATGTCGGAGTTTTTAGGGTTTTGGGTTTAGGGTTTTAGGGTTTAGGGTTTTAGGGTTTAGGGTTTAGGGTTTAGGGTTTAGGGTTTAGGGTTTGGGGTTGACCTGAATTTATGGGTGCAAAGTGATCTACAAAATGATAAATCATCGAGAGATAAAACTTTTGGAACCGATTTTTCACAGCAGATTTCCAAATGTCGGAGTTTTTAGGCAAAAGATCGAAAGGGAATTTTCCTTGAAAAGTCCTCATTCTGCGATTTCACCGGACTTTATGGGTGCTGTGATCTACAAAATGATAAATCCTCGAGAAATAAAACTTTTGGAACGAATTTTTCTCAGATTTCCAAATGTCGGAGGTTTTTAGGCAAAACATCTAAAGGGAATTTTCTATGATGCAAAAGAGAATTTTCTTTGAAAAATCCTTATTCTGTGATTTCGCCGGACATTATGGGTGTTGTGATCAATAAAATGATAAATCGTACATAAATAAATCTTTTGGATCCCATTTTTCCGAGCAGATTTCCAAATGTCGGAGTTTTTAGGGTTTGGGTTTAGGGGGTTTAGGGTTTTTGGGTTTAGGGTTTTAGGGTTTAGGGTTTAGGGTTTAGGGTTTAGGGTTGACCTGAATTTATGGGTGCAGTGGTCTACAAAATGATAAATCATCAAGAGATAAAACTTTTGGAACCGATTTTTCACAGCAGATTTCCAAATGTCGGAGTTTTTTAGGCAAAAGATCGAAAGGGAATTTCCCTTGAAAGGTCCTCATTCTGCGATTTCACCGGACTTTACGGGTGCTGTGATCTACAAAATGATAAATCCCCAAGAAATAAAACTTGTCGAACGAATTTTTCTCAGCAGATTTCCAAATGTCGGAATTTTTTAGGCAAAACATCGAAAGGTAATTTTCTATGATGCAAATGAGAATTTTCTTTGAAAAATCCTTTTTCTGTGATTTCGCCGAACATTATGGGTGTTGTGATCAATAAAAAGATAAATCGTACATAAATAAATCTTTTGGATCCCATTTTTCCGAGCAGATTTCCAAATGTCGGAGTTTTTTAGGGTTTTGGGTTTAGGGTTTTAGGGGGTTTAGGGTTTAGGGTTTAGGGTTTAGGGTTTAGGGTTTAGGGTTTAGGGTTTAGGGTTTGGGGTTGACCTGAATTTATGGGTGCAAAGTGATCTACAAAATGATAAATCATCGAGAGATAAAACTTTTGGAACCGATTTTTCACAGCAGATTTCCAAATGTCGGAGTTTTTAGGCAAAAGATCGAAAGGGAATTTTCCTTGAAAAGTCCTCATTCTGCGATTTCACCGGACTTTATGGGGTTTGTGATCTACAAAATGATAAATCCTCAAGAAATAAAACTTTTGGAACGAATTTTTCTCAGCAAAAGAGATTTCCAAATGTCGGAGGTTTTTAGGCAAAACATCTAAAGGGAATTTTCTATGATGCAAAAGAGAATTTTCTTTGAAAAATCCTTATTCTGTGATTTCGCCGGACATTATGGGTGTTGTGATCAATAAAAAGATAAATCGTACATAAATAAATCTTTTGGATCCCATTTTTCCGAGCAGATTTCCAAATGTCGGAGTTTTTTAGGGTTTTGGGTTTAGGGTTTTAGGGTTTAGGGTTTTAGGGTTTAGGGTTTAGGGTTTAGGGTTTAGGGTTGACCTGAATTTATGGGTGCAGTGATCTACAAAATGATAAATAATCGAGAGATAAAACTTTTGGAACTGATTTTTCAGCAGATTTCCAAATGTCGGAGTTTTTAGGCAAAAGATCGAAAGGGAATTTTCCTTGAAAAGTCCTCATTCTGTGATTTCACCGGACTTTATGGGTCTTTGTGATCTACAAAATGATAAATCGTCAAGAAATAAAACTTTTGGAACGAATTTTTCTCAGCAGATTTCCAAATGTCGGAGGTTTTTAGGCAAAACATCTAAAGGGAATTTTCTATGATGCAAAAGAGAATTTTCTTTGAAAAATCCTTATTCGTGATTTCGCCGGACATTATGGGTGTTGTGATCAATAAAATGATAAATCGTACATAAATAAATCTTTTGGATCCCATTTTTCCGAGCAGATTTCCAAATGTCGGAGTTTTTAGGGTTTTAGGGTTTAGGGTTTTAGGGTTTAGGGTTTTAGGGTTTTAGGGTTTAGGGTTTAGGGTTTAGGGTTTAGGGTTGACCTGAATTTATGGGTGCAAAGTGGTCTACAAAATGATAAATCATCAAGAGATAAAACTTTTGGAACCGATTTTTCAGTTTTTAGGCAAAAGATCAGATTTCCAAATGTCGGAGTTTTTTAGGCAAAAGATCGAAAGGGAATTTCCTTGAAAAGTCCTCATTCTGCGATTTCACCGGACTTTACGGGTCTTTGTGATCTACAAAATGATAAATCCCCAAGAAATAAAACTTTTCGAACGAATTTTTCTCTCAGATTTCCAAATGTCGGAATTTTTTAGGCAAAACATCGAAAGGTAATTTTCTATGATGCAAATGAGAATTTTCTTTGAAAAATCCTTATTCTGTGATTTCGCCGGACATTATGGGTGTTGTGATCAATAAAAAGATAAATCGTACATAAATAAATCTTTTGGATCCCATTTTTCCGAGCAGATTTCCAAATGTCGGAGTTTTTTAGGGTTTTGGGTTTAGGGTTTTAGGGTTTAGGGTTTTTTAGGGTTTAGGGTTTAGGGTTTAGGGTTTAGGGTTTGGGGTTGACCTGAATTTATGGGTGCAAAGTGATCTACAAAATGATAAATCATCGAGAGATAAAACTTTTGGAACCGATTTTTCACAGCAGATTTCCAAATGTCGGAGTTTTTAGGCAAAAGATCGAAAGGGAATTTTCCTTGAAAAGTCCTCATTCTGCGATTTCACCGGACTTTTGGGTGGGTTGTGATCTACAAAATGATAAATCCTCGAGAAATAAAACTTTTGGAACGAATTTTTCTCAGCAGATTTCCAAATGTCGGAGTTTTTAGGCAAAACATCTAAAGGGAATTTTCTATGATGCAAAAGAGAATTTTCTTTGAAAAATCCTTATTCTGTGATTTCGCCGGACATTATGGGTGTTGTGATCAATAAAATGATAAATCGTACATAAATAAATCTTTTGGATCCCATTTTTCCGAGCAGATTTCCAAATGTCGGAGTTTTTTAGGGTTTTGGGTTTAGGGTTTTAGGGTTTAGGGTTTTAGGGTTTAGGGTTTAGGGTTTAGGGTTTAGGGTTTGGGGTTGACCTGAATTTATGGGTGCAAAGTGGTCTACAAAATGATAAATCATCAAGAGATAAAACTTTTGGAACCGATTTTTCACAGCAGATTTCCAAATGTCGGAGTTTTTAGGCAAAAGATCGAAAGGGAATTTTCCTTGAAAAGTCCTCATTCTGCGATTTCACCGGACTTTATGGGTCTTTGTGATCTACAAAATGATAAATCCCCAAGAAATAAAACTTTTCGAACGAATTTTTCTCAGCAGATTTCCAAATGTCGGAATTTTCTAGGCAAAACATCGAAAGGTAATTTTCTATGATGCAAATGAGAATTTTCTTTGAAAAATCCTTATTCTGTGATTTCGCCGGACATTATGGGTGTTGTGATCAATAAAAAGATAAATCGTACATAAATAAATCTTTTGGATCCCATTTTTCCGAGCAGATTTCCAAATGTCGGAGTTTTTTAGGGTTTTGGGTTTAGGGTTTTAGGGTTTAGGGTTTAGGGTTTAGGGTTTAGGGTTTAGGGTTTAGGGTTTAGGGTTTGGGGTTGACCTGAATTTATGGGTGCGGTGATCTACAAAATGATAAATCATCGAGAGATAAAACTTTTGGAACCGATTTTTCAGGCAAAAGATTTCCAAATGTCGGAGTTTTTAGGCAAAAGATCGAAAGGAATTTTCCTTGAAAAGTCCTCATTCTGCGATTTCACCGGACTTTATGGGTGCTGTGATCTACAAAATGATAAATCCTCGAGAAATAAAACTTTTGGAACGAATTTTTCTCAGCAGATTTCCAAATGTCGGAGTTTTTTAGGCAAAACATCTAAAGGGAATTTTCTATGATGCAAAAGAGAATTTTCTTTGAAAAATCCTTATTCTGTGATTTCGCCGGACATTATGGGTGTTGTGATCAATAAAATGATAAATCGTACATAAATAAATCTTTTGGATCCCATTTTTCCGAGCAGATTTCCAAATGTCGGAGTTTTTTAGGGTTTAGGGTTTAGGGTTTAGGGTTTAGGGTTTTAGGGTTTTAGGGTTTAGGGTTTAGGGTTTAGGGTTTAGGGTTGACCTGAATTTATGGGTGCAAAGTGGTCTACAAAATGATAAATCATCAAGAGATAAAACTTTTGGAACCGATTTTTCACAAAGCAAAGATTTCCAAATGTCGGAGTTTTTAGGCAAAAGATCGAAAGGGAATTTCCTTGAAAAGTCCTCATTCTGCGATTTCACCGGACTTTATGGGTGCTGTGATCTACAAAATGATAAATCCCCAAGAAATAAAACTTTTCGAACGAATTTTTCTCTCAGATTTCCAAATGTCGGAATTTTTAGGCAAAACATCGAAAGGTAATTTTCTATGATGCAAATGAGAATTTTCTTTGAAAAATCCTTATTCTGTGATTTCGCCGAACATTATGGGTGTTGTGATCAATAAAAAGATAAATCGTACATAAATAAATCTTTTGGATCCCATTTTTCCGAGCAGATTTCCAAATGTCGGAGTTTTTAGGGTTTTGGGTTTAGGGGGGGTTTAGGGTTTAGGGTTTAGGGTTTAGGGTTTAGGGTTTAGGGTTTAGGGTTTGGGGTTGACCTGAATTTATGGGTGCAAAGTGATCTACAAAATGATAAATCATCGAGAGATAAAACTTTTGGAACCGATTTTTCACAGCAGATTTCCAAATGTCGGAGTTTTTAGGCAAAAGATCGAAAGGGAATTTTCCTTGAAAAGTCCTCATTCTGCGATTTCACCGGACTTTATGGGTGCTGTGATCTACAAATGATAAATCCTCGAGAAATAAAACTTTTGGAACTTCAGCAGATTTCCAAATGTCGGAGTTTTTAGGCAAAAGATCGAAAGGGAATTTTCCTTGAAAAGTCCTCATTCGTGATTTCACCGGACTTTATGGGTGCTGTGATCTACAAAATGATAAATTCAAGAAATAAAACTTTTGGAACGAATTTTTCTCAGCAGATTTCCAAATGTCGGAGGTTTTTAGGCAAAACATCTAAAGGGAATTTTCTATGATGCAAAAGAGAATTTTCTTTGAAAAATCCTTATTCTGTGATTTCGCCGGACATTATGGGTGTTGTGATCAATAAAATGATAAATCGTACATAAATAAATCTTTTGGATCCCATTTTTCCGAGCAGATTTCCAAATGTCGGAGTTTTTAGGGTTTAGGGTTTAGGGTTTAGGGTTTTAGGGTTTAGGGTTTAGGGTTTAGGGTTTAGGGTTTAGGGTTTAGGGTTGACCTGAATTTATGGGTGCAAAGTGGATCTACAAAATGATAAATCATCAAGAGATAAAACTTTTGGAACCGATTTTTCAGCAGATTTCCAAATGTCGGAGTTTTTAGGCAAAAGATCGAAAGGGAATTTTCCTTGAAAAGTCCTCATTCTGCGATTTCACCGGACTTTTACGGGTCGGGTGCTGTGATCTACAAAATGATAAATCCCCAAGAAATAAAACTTTCGAACGAATTTTTCTCAGCAGATTTCCAAATGTCGGAATTTTTAGGCAAAACATCGAAAGGTAATTTTCTATGATGCAAATGAGAATTTTCTTTGAAAAATCCTTATTCGTGATTTCGCCGGACATTATGGGTGTTGTGATCAATAAAAAGATAAATCGTACATAAATAAATCTTTTGGATCCCATTTTTCCGAGCAGATTTCCAAATGTCGGAGTTTTTTAGGGTTTTGGGTTTAGGGTTTTAGGGTTTAGGGTTTTAGGGTTTAGGGTTTAGGGTTTAGGGTTTAGGGTTTGGGGTTGACCTGAATTTATGGGTGCAGTGATCTACAAAATGATAAATCATCGAGAGATAAAACTTTTGGAACCGATTTTTCACAGCAGATTTCCAAATGTCGGAGTTTTTAGGCAAAAGATCGAAAGGGAATTTTCCTTGAAAAGTCCTCATTCTGCGATTTCACCGGACTTTATGGGTCTTTGTGATCTACAAAATGATAAATCCTCAAGAAATAAAACTTTTGGAACGAATTTTTTTCTCAGATTTCCAAATGTCGGAGGTTTTTAGGCAAAACATCTAAAGGGAATTTTCTATGATGCAAAAGAGAATTTTCTTTGAAAAATCCTTATTCTGTGATTTCGCCGGACATTATGGGTGTTGTGATCAATAAAAAGATAAATCGTACATAAATAAATCTTTTGGATCCCATTTTTCCGAGCAGATTTCCAAATGTCGGAGTTTTTTAGGGTTTTGGGTTTAGGGTTTTAGGGTTTAGGGTTTTAGGGTT
Source organism: Eucalyptus sideroxylon (assembly GCA_014182405.2). NCBI lineage: Eukaryota > Viridiplantae > Streptophyta > Magnoliopsida > Myrtales > Myrtaceae > Eucalyptus > Eucalyptus sideroxylon. The sequence goes on along the minus strand of CM024550.2, from coordinate 36,487,571 downwards.
TAGGGTTTAGGGTTTAGGGTTTAGGGTTTAGGGGGTTGACCTGAATTTATGGGTGCAAAGTGATCTACAAAATGATAAATCATCGAGAGATAAAACTTTTGGAACCGATTTTTCACAGGATTTCCAAATGTCGGAGTTTTTAGGCAAAAGATCGAAAGGGAATTTTCCTTGAAAAGTCCTCATTCTGCGATTTCACCGGACTTTATGGGTGCTTTGTGATCTACAAAATGATAAATCCTCGAGAAATAAAACTTTTGGAACGAATTTTTCTCAGCAGATTTCCAAATGTCGGAGTTTTTTAGGCAAAACATCTAAAGGGAATTTTCTATGATGCAAAAGAGAATTTTCTTTGAAAAATCCTTATTCTGTGATTTCGCCGGACATTATGGGTGTTGTGATCAATAAAATGATAAATCGTACATAAATAAATCTTTTGGATCCCATTTTTCCGAAAGATTTCCAAATGTCGGAGTTTTTTAGGGTTTAGGGTTTAGGGTTTTTAGGGTTTAGGGTTTTTGGGTTTAGGGTTTAGGGTTTAGGGTTTAGGGTTGACCTGAATTTATGGGTGCAGTGGTCTACAAAATGATAAATCATCAAGAGATAAAACTTTTGGAACCGATTTTTCACAGCAGATTTCCAAATGTCGGAGTTTTTTAGGCAAAAGATCGAAAGGGAATTTCCCTTGAAAAGTCCTCATTCTGCGATTTCACCGGACTTTACGGGTGCTGTGATCTACAAAATGATAAATCCCCAAGAAATAAAACTTTTCGAACGAATTTTTCTCAAGAGATTTCCAAATGTCGGAATTTTTAGGCAAAACATCGAAAGGTAATTTTCTATGATGCAAATGAGAATTTTCTTTGAAAAATCCTTATTCTGTGATTTCGCCGGACATTATGGGTGTTGTGATCAATAAAAAGATAAATCGTACATAAATAAATCTTTTGGATCCCATTTTTCCGAGCAGATTTCCAAATGTCGGAGTTTTTAGGGTTTTGGGTTTAGGGTTTTAGGGTTTAGGGTTTTAGGGTTTAGGGTTTAGGGTTTAGGGTTTAGGGTTTAGGGTTTGGGGTTGACCTGAATTTATGGGTGCAAGTGATCTACAAAATGATAAATCATCGAGAGATAAAACTTTTGGAACCGATTTTTCACAGCAGATTTCCAAATGTCGGAGTTTTTTAGGCAAAAGATCGAAAGGGAATTTTCCTTGAAAAGTCCTCATTCTGCGATTTCACCGGACTTTATGGGTGCTGTGATCTACAAATTGATAAATCCTCGAGAAATAAAACTTTTGGAACGAATTTTTCTCAGCAGATTTCCAAATGTCGGAGTTTTTTAGGCAAAAGATCGAAAGGGAATTTTCCTTGAAAAGTCCTCATTCTGTGATTTCACCGGACTTTATGGGTGCTGTGATCTACAAAATGATAAATCGTCAAGAAATAAAACTTTTGGAACGAATTTTTCTCAAACAGATTTCCAAATGTCGGAGTTTTTAGGCAAAACATCTAAAGGGAATTTTCTATGATGCAAAAGAGAATTTTCTTTGAAAAATCCTTATTCGTGATTTCGCCGGACATTATGGGTGTTGTGATCAATAAAATGATAAATCGTACATAAATAAATCTTTTGGATCCCATTTTTCCGAGCAAGATTTCCAAATGTCGGAGTTTTTAGGGTTTAGGGTTTAGGGTTTTTGGGTTTAGGGTTTTAGGGTTTAGGGTTTAGGGTTTAGGGTTGACCTGAATTTATGGGTGCAGTGGTCTACAAAATGATAAATCATCAAGAGATAAAACTTTTGGAACCGATTTTTCACAGCAGATTTCCAAATGTCGGAGTTTTTAGGCAAAAGATCGAAAGGGAATTTTCCTTGAAAAGTCCTCATTCTGCGATTTCACCGGACTTTATGGGTGCTTTGTGATCTACAAAATGATAAATCCCCAAGAAATAAAACTTTTGGAACGAAAAGCAGATTTCCAAATGTCGGAATTTTTTAGGCAAAACATCGAAAGGTAATTTTCTATGATGCAAATGAGAATTTTCTTTGAAAAATCCTTTTCGTGATTTCGCCGGACATTATGGGTGTTGTGATCAATAAAAAGATAAATCGTACATAAATAAATCTTTTGGATCCCATTTTTCCGAGCAGATTTCCAAATGTCGGAGTTTTTAGGGTTTTGGGTTTAGGGTTTTAGGGTTTAGGGTTTTAGGGTTTAGGGTTTAGGGTTTAGGGTTTAGGGTTTAGGGTTGGGGTTGACCTGAATTTATGGGTGCGGTGATCTACAAAATGATAAATCATCGAGAGATAAAACTTTTGGGAACCGATTTTTCAAAAGAGAAAGGGAATTTTCCAAATGTCGGAGTTTTTAGGCAAAAGATCGAAAGGGAATTTTCCTTGAAAAGTCCTCATTCTGCGATTTCACCGGACTTTATGGGTGCTTTGTGATCTACAAAATGATAAATCCTCAAGAAATAAAACTTTTGGAACGAATTTTTCTCAGCAGATTTCCAAATGTCGGAGTTTTTTAGGCAAAACATCTAAAGGGAATTTTCTATGATGCAAAAGAGAATTTTCTTTGAAAAATCCTTATTCTGTGATTTCGCCGGACATTATGGGTGTTGTGATCAATAAAATGATAAATCGTACATAAATAAATCTTTTGGATCCCATTTTTCCGAGCAGATTTCCAAATGTCGGAGTTTTTTAGGGTTTAGGGTTTAGGGTTTTTGGGTTTAGGGTTTTAGGGTTTAGGGTTTAGGGTTTAGGGTTTAGGGTTGACCTGAATTTATGGGTGCAGTGGTCTACAAAATGATAAATCATCAAGAGATAAAACTTTTGGAACCGATTTTTCACAAAGAGATTTCCAAATGTCGGAGTTTTTAGGCAAAAGATCGAAAGGGAATTTCCCTTGAAAAGTCCTCATTCTGCGATTTCACCGGACTTTATGGGTGCTTTGTGATCTACAAAATGATAAATCCCCAAGAAATAAAACTTTCGAACGAATTTTTCTCAGCAGATTTCCAAATGTCGGAATTTTCTAGGCAAAACATCGAAAGGTAATTTTCTATGATGCAAATGAGAATTTTCTTTGAAAAATCCTTATTCTGTGATTTCGCCGGACATTATGGGTGTTGTGATCAATAAAAAGATAAATCATACATAAATAAATCTTTTGGATCCCATTTTTCCGAGCAGATTTCCAAATGTCGGAGTTTTTAGGGTTTTGGGTTTAGGGTTTTAGGGTTTAGGGTTTTAGGGTTTAGGGTTTAGGGTTTAGGGTTTAGGGTTTAGGGTTTGGGGTTGACCTGAATTTATGGGTGCAGTGATCTACAAAATGATAAATCATCGAGAGATAAAACTTTTGGAACCGATTTTTCACAAATTGATAAATCCTCGAGAAATAAAACTTTTGGAAGAATTTCCAAATGTCGGAGTTTTTAGGCAAAAGATCGAAAGGGAATTTTCCTTGAAAAGTCCTCATTCTGCGATTTCACCGGACTTTATGGGTGCTTTGTGATCTACAAAATGATAAATCCTCAAGAAATAAAACTTTTGGAACGAATTTTTCTCAAACAGATTTCCAAATGTCGGAGTTTTTAGGCAAAACATCTAAAGGGAATTTTCTATGATGCAAAAGAGAATTTTCTTTGAAAAATCCTTATTCGTGATTTCGCCGGACATTATGGGTGTTGTGATCAATAAAATGATAAATCGTACATAAATAAATCTTTTGGATCCCATTTTTCCGAGCAAGATTTCCAAATGTCGGAGTTTTTAGGGTTTTGGGTTTAGGGTTTAGGGTTTAGGGTTTTAGGGTTTAGGGTTTAGGGTTTAGGGTTTAGGGTTTGGGGTTGACCTGAATTTATGGGTGCAAAGTGATCTACAAAATGATAAATCATCAAGAGATAAAACTTTTGGAACCGATTTTTCACAGAGATTTCCAAATGTCGGAGTTTTTAGGCAAAAGATCGAAAGGGAATTTTCCTTGAAAAGTCCTCATTCTGCGATTTCACCGGACTTTATGGGTCTTTGTGATCTACAAAATGATAAATCCCTCAAGAAATAAAACTTTTGGAACGAATTTTTCTCAGATTTCCAAATGTCGGAGTTTTTTAGGCAAAACATC